>CM035155.1:153346562-153549655 GCA_020205615.1 Panax quinquefolius | reverse complement strand
TGCTATAATCAGGAAAAGAAGGACATATCGCCGAGATCAGACGATATCAAACCCAAATTCAAATGGAATGGTGACTCAAAAGATGTCCCGTAAAAGTCAAAGTCAACGATTCTCGAAGAGCGCTTGTCGTGACCTATTAAAATGCGAGGAACCCGAACGGTTAGCACGGGTTAGTTAATTATAAATTTCACAAGTTTATACCTTACTAGATAATTCTGCTTCTACCCATTCTTTTATCTCTCGTCTGGCCAACGCTTGAACTCGACTACGAGAAATTAGACTTTGACCTATTTATGGAGACTGCTAGAGAAACTTTCATTACATCCGTTGTTTAGAAATCTTGCTTGATTCAGTCGGCACTATCACATTACCGTTAACCTTATTTCTATAGAGATATTTGCTTTGATGTGATTTTAAGGTTAACTACTCATCACGCCGAAATTGATTACTTTCGTAAGGTTGTTAGTTTTCATATTCCTAAGCAACCCGTTATTCAATTCAAGCAATCAAACCATTGTAGTCAAACATTTTCATATCAAGCCATGAAGTCATTCGCTTATTACGATGTCAAGTTTTCTTAGTCCATGTTATGGATTTGAATAAAGACACGCCGATTTGAATAATATTCCCGTTGTTATTGATTTTTCCCGACGTATTTCCCCAAGAATTTCTCGCTTACTCCCAAAGTCGATATTAAATTTTGTATCGACTTTGAACCCCAGATAAAACTCATTTCTAAAATCTCATCGAATGGCTCCTATTGAACTTCGTGAGTTAAAATTCAACTATGTAATTTGGTACCGAGCCTTTATCCGGTGACTTTTCAGGAATGCACCGCCGCATTCTCCGTAGGGGACACCATATTCATATAAGAATCGACAGTGTCATCAGTAACGCGTTATCCAAGGTCGATACGAGTCACAGCTGAGAACAACCTAAGCTCAGAATCTAAATACGTAGCTTTCAGGCTTAGTTGGTTATTATCTGAGATTCGCTGAAGGATATTCTCAATCGCTATTCCATTAACGCAAATTGACTCAGAGAGATACAAAATTCGAATGGAGCAAGGAATGTGGGAAGAGCTTCAAGAACTCAAGAGAGACTCATTTCAAAGACATGTTCCGACCTACGCCATCCTCGAAAAGCTTAACGTGGTAGCCGACGGTTGAAAGTAGAAGATCGTGATACAAGTACGAAGTACGATATTGTCAAAGACTAATTTCAGATAATTTACAAATAATAGAGATGGAGATGAAAACCTAGTACCCACGTGATGATATACGAGTATAATCGACTTTTAATCGATAAAGTTAAAGTCGCTCAAGCCACACACCGAGTCGATGAATTTGAAGAAGGAGGTGCAAGAAGTCGTTATTTCAAAAGCTAGAATCGAGGTGAGGAAAGCTCAAACCTTCGATTTATTAATCCATTTGAAATTCTCGATCAATAGAACCGTGGCCTATACTCGCTTTTATCGCCAAGTACGACGCGTGTTCATAACGCTTTTCACGATCGATGTTACGTAAATATGTGGACTAATTCAACCACGCCATCGAAGTTAGTAACCGACGAGATAGCCAAGACTTAACGACGAGGAGGTACCGCCAAGATCTTGATAGAAAGAATACGCCCTATGTACCGAGGTTATACCACATTCAAAATCAACTATCAATAGGTAAACATAGATCATTAATATTTATCAAGAGAGAAGCAAACAATACAATATCTTCATATATGAATTTAAAAACTATCATATATGAATTTAAAAGTTCATCGTATATTTTATCCTCAGAACATCAATCAATATATTCCGAATCAAATATTCATCTTGCATCACAAAGCCAAAGATATTCATCAACATATTCATCTAAACACTGCTCATATCAGACTACGGCCAAAGATATTAATCTGTTCATAAGATATTCATCTCACAAAAGATATTCTTCAGAAATCATTCATGTGCACTACAAGCCAAAGATATCAAAATATCATCATTTAAGACCGAGGATGATGAAAATATTTTAAAGAACGAATCCAAAGGAAACAAATGACAAGGATTAAGGATTAAGGATTCGCATTTTTATCAATCCAAGTTCAAAATTCTCAAAATAATCATAGTGGTAAAATTCAAGAATGATCAAACATGGATACAATCAAAGCTAGTATCCAATAGATATTTTGACAAAAAGAAGAAATTTCATTTTCTATGAATAGTCAGATTCGTGAATAGATACGGAATAATAATGCCGTATATGAATAGTAAATCTACACCAAAAAGATAGAAATTTCAAAAAACATATCTTCACGCCTTAATAGTATCGTGAATAAGAATTCGTGAATAAGAATCATGAATAAGAATTCCATGAAAAAGTTCCAAATTTGATAAAATTTCAACCAATATTTCAAGATAACGATATCAAGAAATAATATCAATAAAATAACATCCCTACCTCAAAGACAAGATTTTCAAAAAGGACATAAGCATGACTTCGAATAATCGAATAAGTATACTCAAAATACTCACAAAATACGCAATAATATAGAGAGAAAGAAAACTTTTTTCGTGATTTTCAATTCTAACCTAAGCACCTATTTATGAAAATCTAACACCAAAGTAAAATATTAATATAATAATATTATATTTCAATTCACGCCAACTTGAACTCAAATACACATGTTAAAAATTCATGAAAAACGCTTTTGATAATTAATTAAAACTTCCAAAATCAATTATTTTCTAACTTCAATAATTCATAATAAATAGCTTTTATCATGTTTTAAATTCAATTTCTACAACTTTTAGAAGAAAGTTTTTCCAAATTCCAAATGTAAATCGATCAAATCCATAACGATTTGCTATAATCAAATTTCGCCAAGAAATTCCACACACACAAAATATGTGTTAAACATTTAATGCCACAAAATATCTTCCTCCTCATATACTCATATATCCCACATTCATTATAAAATATATCATTATAATATATTATTAAAATAATAGTGCAGGGAAGCGGATCCGATTAAAGGCGGAGGCGTGGAATCGAACAAATTACCAAGATATTGATGTCTTAGGATGCGGAGAACAAAAAAGGTTCCATTACGCTACCTTTATGTTAAAAGTGGCGGCGAAAGCTCTTGGTGAAATACGTGAAGCGTACCAATCCAGTACGCTTCGGCGTGTCGTATGCATGGGAGACATTTGAAGCAGTTCAATGACAAGTACTTCCACGAAAGTATTGATCATATTTTCCTCATCATATAAATCAATAATTAATTATTCACAAATAATATTACAGAATCCGCGATCTTGTGAACCGGTAGTTCCTCAGAAAGAGGGGGCTTTCCAATAAGGATCTCTCCTTCTTGGCCTTGTGATTAGGTGACCAAACCCTCTGCAGATGAACTTTCTAGACATTGCCAATAATGTTTCTAATAATATTATTAGGATAATATGAATTATTGCTCAGATAATGGAAAATATCGTGTAATAACAATTTATTGAAACAACGATAATATAAAATATTAATGCAACAATTATTGAATCAATAAATAAAACCATTGACGATAATTACTTGTAATAATTATTGAGTAGTGTTTCTACGTAGAATCGATAATTGATTATATCTTTGTGATCTTCTTATTCAACAATGCGTATTAGTGTGTTTTAACCCAGGGTATTCCAACAAGATAACGATAACAACTTCTGTAGTTATTTATAAACAACTTATATTTGCGTTTTCTTCATCCATTATCTTTTCAAGTTATAGGGCCCACAAAAGATTCGCGGCAAATGCATGCGAATATTCCAAAGCGATGCGAATATTCCACGACGAAACGAATATTCCCGAAATAATAATGAATATTTTATCACCACTGCTTATTCGGAAATATTTAGCATTTTACCCATAACTAACCACATTAATCAAATCCACCCTTACTATTTCAAAATAATAAATAAAGGAAATTCTTTTTATTTAAAAATTTTGGGGTCTTCTGACCTCCCCTCCTTATGAAATTTCGTCCTCGAAATTGATGTGCGATACTGGTGTTTTGAAAAGATGAGAATACCTCGCTTTCATTTCGCTTCCAACTCCCGGGTCATTTCCTCAATAGCATGGTTTCTCCACAAAACTTTAACTTGTGGTATGACTCAACCGTCGTAGTAGACATGCTCCTTCCTATCCAAAATCTTGTGTGTACCTCTTCATATGTTAAGTCTTGACATTTATCTCGTAGGTTCTAACTTCGATAGCGTGGTTTGGGTCATCCACGTATTTACGTAACCTCGTCGTGAAAAATGTTATGAACCACAGCGTCATACTTGGCGATAAAAGCGAGTCTATAGATAGCAGTTCTATTCGATCGAGAATTTTAAATGGATTAATAAATCGAAGGTTTGAGCTTTCCTCGCCCTCACCGATTCTTGCTTTTGAAATAACAACTTCTTGCGCCTCTTTCTTCAAATTCATCACTCCGGTGTGAAGCTTGAACAACTTTAACTTTATCGATTAAAGTCAATTATACTCGTATATCATCACGTGGGTAACTAGAGTTATCATCTCCATCTCTATTATTTGTAAATTATTGAAATGAGTCTTTGACAATATCGTATTTTCGTACTTGTATACTGATCTTCTACTCAACACGTCATTTACCACGTTAAGCTTTTCCGAGGATGGCATGGTCGAACATGTCTTTGAAATGAGTCTCTCTTGAGTTCTTGAAGCTCTTCCCACATTCCTTGCTCCATTGAATTTTGTATCTCTACGAGTCAATTGCGTTAATGGAATAGCGATTCGAGAATATCCTTGACGAATCTCCGATAATAACCAACTAAGCCTCTGGAAAGCTCGTATTTAGATTCCGAAGCTTAGGTTGTTCTCAAGCTGTGACTCATATCCCAACCTTGGATAACACGTTACAATGACACCTGTCGATTTACTATCGCATACGAATATGGTGTCCCCTACGAGAGTCAGGCGGTGCATTCCCTGAAAAGTCACCGAGATAAAGGCTCGGTACCAAATTCTATAGTTGAATTTTTAACTCGAAGTTCAATAGGAGCCATTCGATGTAAGATTTTAGAAATGAGTTTTGTCTAGGGTTCAAAGTCGATACAATATTTAATATCAAAGTTTTGGGAGTAAACCGAGAAAATTCTTGAAATACGTCGAAAAATCAATATGAGCGAGGAATATTATTCAAATCGGCGTGTCTTTATTCAAATCCATAACATGGACTAAGAAAACTTGACATCCAAGTAATAAGCGAATGACTTCGTAGCTTGATATGAAAATGTTTGACTACTGATGGTTTGATTGCTTGAATTGAATAACGGAGTTGCTTAGGAATATGAAAACTAATGACCTTACAAAAGCAATCAATTTGGCATGATGAGTAGTTAACCTTAAAATCACATCAAAAGCAAATATCTCTATAGAAATAAGGTTAACGAGGTAATGTGATAGTGCTGACCTGAATCAAGCAAGATTTCTAAACAACGGATGTAATGAAAGTTTCTCTAGCAGTCTCCATAAATAAATCAAAGTCTAATTTCTCCGTGAGTCGAGTTCAAACGCGTTGAAAAGCAAGAGAGATAAAAGAATGGGTAGAAGCAAATTATCTAGTAAGGTATAAACTTCGCAAAGAATTTATAATTAACTAACCCATGCTAACTTCGTTCGGGTTCTCGATTTTGACGGGCCACAACAAACGCTTCTTCGAGGAATCGTTGTCTTTGACTTTTACAGGACATCCTTTTGAGTCACCATTCCATTGGGTAGGGTTTCGATATCGTCTAATCTCGGCGATATGTCCTTCTTTTCCACAATTATAGCATACCTTAAAGCTGTTGTAGGCGGTTTGGTGATATGTCCCTTTTCCCGCATTTGTAACATACACCGGGTGGTCTTTCTCCTCCCATGGAACCGTTACTCTGCGCCACTGACGTCTTCACGTGGTCGTTGTTGAATCTCCTCCCGGCTCGCTTCTTTATTTTCATGGTCACGATTACCACGAAGTAGTTACCGCCTTTGTCAGTATTCTTCTTTCTCATTTGGTTATCATTATTACGATGATCGCTTATCTTGATATGATCTGGTTATGGTCCCTCGGTTGAGCGTTATTTCGTTATCTCGCTTCTAACAGCTGAGCCCCGCTGACAACATCTCGAATAAAGAAAAAATTTATGAGAAATGAGATGCGGCGTATGTTGGGTTTCAAACCTCTCGAAACATCCGCGTCATCGTTCCTCATTCTCCTTTGAATGAGGTGCGAACACGGATAACTCCATGAACTTCGCCTCGTCTTTGGGACCGTCGTGTTATTACGCTCGATCCCAATAAACTCCACTTCCTTCATATAGCGAATACTTTCGTGGAAGTACTTGTCATTGAAACTATTTACAAAGCGTCTCCCATGACATCGAGTGCGGAAATTTGGATGATGCGCTTCATGAGACTCCCACGATGAGTCTGCTTCGCCACGGAACATAAAAGGTAGCGAATGGAACCTTTTTGTTCCTCCGTGCATCCCAAGACATCGAATATCTTGGTAATTTGTTTGACCCGTCTCGCCTTAATCGGATCCGGCTTTCCCCTGATTACGGTGGTCCCAACTCTGAACTGCTTGCATTTGTGACCACCCGTGAATTGCTATCATTTCTCCTGTATTTTGAGCACGAGTCTCCTCGTCGATTTTGCATGAGCTGCAAAACTTCTAAACATCCCTCGTTCATCATCAAACGCTTCAATGGTGTTGTTCACGGGGGAGGTACATTGCCCATTTGTTGCACGTTCTCTCGTTGGTAAATCTGAGCATCTCCACGGTCTCATTTACTCCTTTATTAATATTCTCGATTCGACATTCTCAAATCTTGTCATAAAACAAAGGTTAATTAAGGAAATCGATATATCACATAATATCCTATATCTTGACCGACTAACAAATAAGCTTAGGTAGGACACCACTAGCGAAGGATTTACTCATCTATCCCCTCTAGTTCTATTCCCCGATCTCGCTTGGAGATCATATCCTAGCTACGATACCATTTGTGGCGCCCCAAAATAGGTCCATTCCATCCGACCCATTACGAGTCGCCAAATACATGATACGAAATAAGTACAACTTTATTAATACATTTGTCGTGCAAAATATTACAACATATATCTTGTGAGTTTGAATACGAGATATTGTCATCTAGAATGATATCCACACAAATAAATCCCCATCGTAATTATTGATACATTATTTTACAAAATGGTGAGGACTCTTATACAACTTTCTCTATAACCATCATTCCATACCCCAGAGCTACGTACTCATTTACATTTTCGCCTCCACGAGAAGAAAAATGGAACAAAAAAGGAAAAGGGTGAGCTCAACTAGCCCGATAAAGAATATTATGACTAAGATAATATCTGACAAATTATCGTTAGTCTTCAACAGGAAAAATCTAATAGAATACTGATAGATGACAAATTTTAAATCAATATTCATAGCGGAAATAATAATTCATTATAAGAGTTAAGTAGAGAATGCAAACTACTATCTTACATATATGAATTTAAAGTTCATCGTCGATATTTTATCCCTGTAACATCAATCGATATATATCACGGAATCAAATATTCATCTTTTACTCTGAGGCCAAAGATATTCATCGATTAGTGGTATTCATCTAAACACTGTTCATCTTTTGCTACGAGCCGAAGATATTAATCGATCAGTCGTGTTCATACAAACACTGTTCATCTTTACTACAGGCCAAAGATATTCATCGAAATCATTCATCTTTGCCCTACGGGCCAAAGATATTCTGTAATATCATCATTTAAGACTTAGGATGATGAAAAATATTTTAAAGAAAGCGAATCGGTGAAACAAAATGGCAAGGATTAAGGATTAAGGATTAGTACTTTGTTTTATCCGTGTCCAACAATACCTCAAAAATAATCATAGTGGTGTAAAATTCAAGAATGATCAAAACATGGATATAATCAAACTAGTATCCGAGAATAGATATTTTGGACGAAAGAAGAAATTTCATTTTTAATTGAATAGTCTTAGATTAAGTGAATAATTAATCAGTATCGTGAATAGTGCAAGTATCGTGAATAGTAACTCGACACACAAAAGATAGAAATTTCACTGAAAAAAACATCTTCACGCTTCATGAATAGTACTCGTGAATAGTAACTTCGTAAATAAGTAACTTCGTGAATAGTAACTCGTGAATAGTAACTCATGAATAGTAACTCATGAATAAGTAACCCAAACATGAAAAAGTTCCAAATTTGATAAAAAGTTTCAACTAAATATTTGACATAATGATATTGAAGAAATAATATCATTTGAGAAGAAAATAACATCACTTACCTCGAAAGAGAAAGGCGGTCTTACAGTTGAAACAGGATATAGGCTATGACTTGAACTTTACCGTATAGCAATACTCAAAGTATACTCAAAATACTCACAAGAATACGCTCGATAATATAGAGAGAAAACATCGATTTACGGTGTGATTTTCAATTCTAACCTAAGCACTTTATTTATAGGAAATTGCTTAGAACAAACAAGCAGAAAAATTGAATATAATAATATTATTTATAAACAAAATTCCTTAGCCCACCTTTGAAATCTGATTTCAGCCATATCACATGTTAAATGAGGTTCACAAACTCACCAAAACGTTTTTCTCAAAATAATTAATTAAAACTCCCAAAATCAATTATTTAAAGTAACTAGAAACTTTAATAATTCATAATAAATAGCCTTTTATCAGAAAATTCGAATCTCGCGAGTTTTTATAGGAAATTCAATTCTCTACAACTTTGCGAAGAAAGTTTTTCAAATTCCAAACAGAAATTGACCAAAATCCATAAGCGGACGATTTTACAATTTATAATCAAATTTCGGTCAAGAAATGGGGTCCACAAACACACAAAACATGTGTTAATCATTTAATGCCACAAAAATACTCTTCCTCCTCATATACTCATATATCCCACATTCATTATAAAAATATCACCGTTAATATATTATTAAAATAATATATTTAAATAAATTATTTTATCGAGAAAATGATAAAATATTAATTTTCAACAATTGTCATTTAAAAATTTTCTCCATCTATATCCACATAAAATCAATATTTTCCTCATCATATAAATCAATAATTAATTATTCACAAATAATATTCTGAGAATCGCGATCTCTTGGCAACTGAGTAGTTCAGAAGAAGGGGCTTTCAATAAGGATCTCTCACTTCTTGGCGGCATGATTAGGTGACCAAACCTCTCATTAGGCGAGAACTTTCTAGACATTGCCAATAATGTTTTCTAATAATATTATTCGGATAATATGAATTATTGCTCAGATAATGGAAAATCTTGTGTAATGACAATTTATTGAAACAACGGTAATATAAAATATTAATGCGTGAGAATTATTGAATCAATAAAATAAAATCTTTGAGCGGTAATTCTTTGTAATAATTATTGAGTAGTGCCTTTCACGTAAGAATCAATAATTGGTGCAATCTCGTGTCTTCTTCTTGTTCAACAACGCGTATTAGTGTGTTTTAACCACCGGGTATTCCAACAAGATTACTTGGTAATAACTACTGTTGTTATTTATAAACAACTTATATTTGTCGTTTTCTTCATCAATCGCTTTTTAGTTATGGGGCCCACAAAAATTGCTGGCAGTAAATCGAATATTCCCAAGCGATGCGAATATTCCACGACCAAACGAATATTCTGACGATAATGAATATTTTATCACCACTTGCTTATTCGAAATATTTAAGCATTTTACCCATAACTAACACATTAATCAAATCCACCTTACTTATTTCAAAATAATAAATAAAGGAAATTCCTTTTTATTTAAAAATTTTGGGGTCTTACAAAACACCTCTGTAGTTATTTTTATAGAAAGATAATTTTGTCGTTTTAACTACGACAATACTTCCGTTAGTGGGGTCCACTAATGATTGAGCCGTCGCAAAGAATATTCCCGAGGCAAAAGAATATTCCCAGGCAAACGAATATTTTATAACAACTTGCGTACTTTGCAAAATTTATAAATCTTACCCATAACTATAATATTATCTTAAATTCACACCATAATATTAAAAAATTATTTCGACAAAATTTAAATCTTTATTGATAAAATCACAGGGGTCTCACGATTTGACATTCTCGCCTTAGTGCGAAAGCTCAAAGGCGAAGCATATCTAGAGATCGTTCTCGAGAGTCTTGCGAGGGTACACCACCCTATGGACACTTCACGTCATCGAAAAGCCCTTCTATAATTGAAGGCTCTATCGTGAAAAGAAATCTGGCCTACTAGGAGGAGGAAGGAGTCACTAGAAAAAGAAGCATCATCTCAACGGAAGGTGTAGAGTATCCGGTCAAAGAGTTAAAAGAACTTGAAGCGAACTGCAGAAGTACAAAAAGCGAAGAATACCGGAAAAAAAGCATCCCTTTTTCCGCGAGATTCTTAAAGAAAAACGACCCCACCGAAGTTGTCCCGTATCGAAAAGTTATGATGGATCGGGATCCCTATGACCTGATCGAGGCGTTCGGCCAATCGATGGATTATTATGACTTTAGCGATCTTTCTTAAGTGTCATACTTTTGTCACAACACTTTCGAAAGGATGCCCGAGCGGTGGATGGGGACTTTGCCTCGCAGATTGATTTCATCTTGGGCGCATATGCGATAAATTTCATGCTCGCCGGGAGCAACAAAGAAGGGAAAACCAACCTGGTTCGTTGGCTCGGAGTTGACAGTTTTGAATGAGTCTTTGGGCGATATGTGAAGAGGTTTAGTGAAGCGGTCGGCCGTTGATGTGAGACTGAGAACGATCTACATGTCCGTTGGACTATTTCAGAATGGGTTAGATCGAGTCAAATCGGAGAAGTTAGTGAAGAAGTTAATGTTTCATCACTAGAAGAGTCTCAACCGGCCTTTGACAAAGTGAAGGTTATATCGTGGTGGAGGAAGCCGTGGACCGACCTCAAACGTCCTGCTTTGAATGAAAAGCAAGAAGCAGATCGAGGATAAAACCGAAGTAGAGACCGGAGAAAGAATGAAGGTAATAAAAGACCGCTACGAAGGCGGGTCGAAAAAGTATAACAATTGGACACAGGGGTGGAGGACGTTCGTCACTCCAAATTTCAAAAAGAGTGAATAGGGCGTCTGCTGACACTTAACACGAGTGGGTTACATTATCTTGGATCAAATTAAGAATCGACTATTTTTGAACCACCTCGAGATAACATTAAGCTTGGAAAAAAAATTCGTAAGTATTGTGTGATTACCATCAAGCTTGAATTCATGATACAAACGACTATGCTAGTTTGAAGGACTTTATTAAAAAAGAAAGGTACAAGAGGCTTTGATTCGGTATGTGGTGCCAGAACTAATCAACAAAGGAGACGGAGGGCTTTATTCACGTAGCTCAACCCGATTAAGCAAGTGTTGCCCACTCGGGAGCGACTGCGAGGCACGTGGTAGATGTCATCACTTTGGGGTACTTACGGCAAATTCGTTGGAAAGAAAGCCGCGAAGCTATCTTGGATCGATTATGTGTCGTGGCGGGTACCCTCAAGTAGCCAGACCTTATTCGAAATCTGATAATCTCTTTTCTTGATGAAGATTACCCCTTGAAGTCATTGAGCATACGAGGGATCATGGTCTTTGTTGCCTTGAAGTGGATTCGGTGGATATAGGCGTATGATGGTAGATAATGGGTCTTACAGTAGATATTACGTATGCCCACGCTTATCGGAGGATGCTTAGATGGGCGAAAGATGGAGATAGGATAGAGGCTCCTTTATATGGTTTTAGTAACGACCGGTACCAAGGTGGTTGGAACCGTTGAAGCTGCCGGTCATCTTGGAGCGGCCCCCCCTGACGGTAGAAATTATTTGCAAATTTTATGTTGTGCATGTAGATTTCGCTTATAATCTTTATTTAAGGAAGGCCGACTTTAATTGCTGCAGTGTTTGTGACCTCTATTTCTCATTTCAAAATCAAATTTCCTACGGCTCGTAGGGGTCGTAGAGGTGAAAGGAGACTTGGATGCGGCGGAAGGTGTTATAAACATTTGTGATTACTTGGGAGTGGGGTGTGAAGACAAAAGCGGCGGTATGGCGATGAGATCGAACCCTTCACGAGTAGTTAGAATGCTGTTGGTCATGCCACGTTGAAAGCGGAGGAGATAGAGCTCATTAAGGCGAGGATAACATGAGGCGGTGAAAATAGGTTGGTCTCTAGGAACCTTTCCAAGACGAACCTCATGGAGCTCTGCGATCTTATGTTGATATTTTTGCATGGGAGCCTCGGGATATGCCAGAGTAGCGAGGATATCGGTGAGCATCGGAGGTAGATCCGTCAAAAAGCGATCCGCAGAAGAGGAGGATTTTCGCACTGAGCGTCGAAAGTAATTGTGAAGAGATTACCAATTGCGTTGGCGGTGACTTCATCTTGAGATTGACTACCCTGATGGATGGCGAATGTGGTGTGGCCGTACGAAGCAAAATGGTAAATGGCTGATGCGCATCGACTACACCGACCTAAATAAGGCTTGTCAGAAGGATTTCTACCCTACCCCACATCGACCAACTTATCGATGCCACTTGAGGTATGCTTTGTTAAGTTTCATGGACGCATTCTTGGATATCATCAAATTTCTATGTGCGAGGAGGATATCCAAGAAGGCGGCGTTCATTACGCATCGTTCGGTATATGCCTATAAGAAAATGACTTTCGGCCTCATTGATGCGGAGCCACGTACCGAGAGGATGATGAACCGTGTCTTGAGATATCAATTTGGGCGGGAATGTGGAGGTGTCACGTAGATGACATGATTGTCAAAAGCATGTTGGTGCATAAACATCTAGATGATTTAGAAGAATGCTTTTAGACAATTAATTCGTCAAAGACTGATTTGAGAATTTGAACCCCACTAAGTGCACCTTTCGGTCTGTGGTGCAGCAAATTTTGGGTTATCTTGTCGGTCGAGAGAGGAATTGAGGCCAATCGAGGAAAAGATTGAGCGATCCACGAACATGAAGACTCCTCGGTCATTTAAAGATATTCAACGTCATTGCGGAAGGATTGCGACTTTAAGGAGGTTCGTATCGAGTCGGCGAGAAAGATGTCTACCGTTCTTTGATACATTGAAAAGGGCGAAGAATGCAAAGACGTTTGATGGACTTGGTGTGAGGGCGCCTTCGAAGCATCAAGTCCTACTTATCTTGACGCCTTTGTTGGTGAAGAAGCGCTCCTCATGAACCCTATATTTGTACTTAGCAAGCTAGATTCGTTGGCGGTAGGAAGCGATTTTGGTGCGTGAAGTTGAAAGTAAGACACGGTTTATTATGTAAGCCGTGTCCTTCGGGATCTTTGAAACAAAGTACCCGAACATTGAAAAGTTTGCTTTTGCTTTAATAAGCGCGCTAATCGAAAGCTTGGCAATACTTCCAGGGGGTAGATTGGTAATAGTATATCTGAATCGACCTTTGAAGAAGATTATGGGCAAACCTAAGGTATCGGGGAGATTAAATTTGCATGGGACGATGGAGTTGTCCCAATTTTTCATTGAATATCATCCCCGAACCGCCATCAAAGAGCAAGCCTTGGTGATTTTATTGTTCAATGCTTGTTTTAGTGATGAAGTTGTGGCGGTGAAGGATCGAGACAGAAAGCGATTGCGATTCTTGTTGACGAGTTACGTGGAATATTTGTATGCAGATGGGTCTTCTACCATGGACGTCAATGGAGCGAGGATTATTCTAACGAGTGGGAGGATTGAGTCTGAAAGAGCCATCGATTTCAGTTCAACACGACAAACAACGAAATTTGAGTATGAGGCGGTACTTGCGAGGGTTACGACCGGCAAAAAGTCTTGAAGGCAAAGAATAATCATCTTGGTGATTCTCGGTTAGTCGTTAAGCAACTTTACGGGGAATCTGGCTCGAGGCCCAAAATGATCAAATATCTAACGAATTGAAGAACAACTTCAAAGATTTCCAATCCTACGAGTTTCAAAGGGTGAGCGTAATAACAATTCAATTTGATGCACTCTCCAAATTAGCCACTACGGATGTTAACGTCTTTGATGGGTCGGTTTATTTAGAAACTTTGCAACATCCTAGTGTCCATTAGGAATCGGTAATGTGCATTGGCCAAGAACCAACTGCTTGGTTGACTCCATATGTAGAGTATCCGGCGGATGGCGTCTTACGCCGGATCGGATGCTCGCCTTGAAAATCAAGTATAAAAGTGCTAATTTTGTTACGATTGATGGGGATGCATTTCAAAACACTTCTCATCTCACTTCTTTGAAATGTACGACTCAATTTGTGAAGTTGAATATGCTCTTGGGAAGTACATGAAGGTATCTATGGCGACCGTATACGGTATTTAAGTCATTAGCCTATAAAGTACTTCGACAAGGATACTCTTGGCCTACCATCTTCAAAGAAGCGTGAATAACGTCAAAAGTGCGAGAAGTGTCAACTCAGCGATCAGATCCACATGACCACGGAAGAGTTATACTCGATCTTATCTCCTATACCCTTCCACGTATGCAGGGGGGTTGATATCTTTGGGTCCCTCTGAAGGCAAAAGGTCAAGTCGACTCGACTTTATTAGTTGCCATCGACTATATGACCAAGTGGGTAGAAAGCAAAACCACTTAGGTTAATAACGAACAGAATGCTTGAAATTTTGAAAGAATCGGTAGTATTTCATTTGGGATTCTAAAGGTGGTAATATCGAAGACGATGGACGTCGTTTGTGGGATCGAAATTTGAAGAATTTTTAAAGGCTGGGGATTCAAACACAAAAGACTTGATGGCTCATCCACGGTCGAATGGACAAGTTGAAGTGACCAACGAGCGGCTGCTTGAATGGGATCAGCCTTGATTGGACGAAGCCAAGCGAGATGGCGGAGGAGCTACTTAGCGTGTTATGGGCTTATCAACTACTACGAGGACTACAACGGGATTCACCTTTTTAGGCGGCCTATGGTCTTGATGCCTTAGTCCCAGTTGAAATTGGATCTCAAGTCTTGGTCGATCGATTCGAGAGAGATCTGATGAGGAAGGGCTTAAAAGGCCAACCTTGATTTGCTTGAGAAGTAAGAGAAAGCGACCTTAAGTTAAGCGACTATCGGTGAAGAGTGGCCAAACATTATAATAAGGGGTAAAGTTTGAAGGTTCGAAGTAGGAGATTTTGTCCTCGAGAGAAGCCAAGCATCTACACCTCGAGAATGCAGGAAAGTTAATGCCAAATGGGAAGGAATAGTATGAAATCTTTGAAGTGCCAAACCGGGAACTTATCGATTGAAAGCATTAGATGGGTCAACAATTAAGAATACTTGGCACTTATTTGGCGAGCTTAGGAAGTACTTTTTCGGTAAAATGATGTCGATACATTGGAAGTCGTAAATATTTATGTCATCATCAATATAAAGTTCATTTTTTTTCTTGACCAAATCTTGTCTTCGTATTTGATCGATTCAGCGGTGTTAGGAGGTTCGGGTGGACTCGGCTGGCCATTCGATGATGACCTTTTGGCGAGTGGTCTTATGAGTTTGTCGAAGCCCTTTCGTGGTAAAGCAAAGCGTCGTTGGTGTTAGGAGGTTCGGGTGGACTCTATTTGGCCATTCGATGGCGACCTTTTCGATGGAAGTGGTCTTATGAGTTTATGGGGCCCGCCGTGGTAGGCAAAGCGTCATTGTTAGTGTTAGGAGGTTCGGGTGGACTCATTTGGCCATTCGATGGCGACCTTTTCGGCGAGTGGTCCTTATGAGTTTGTCGGGCCCTTCGTGGTAGGCAGCAAACGTCATTAGTGTTAGGAGGTTGGTGGACTCATTTGGCCATTCGATGGCGACCTTTTCGAGTGTAGGTGGTCCTTATGAGTTTGTCGGGCCCTTCGTGGTAAGGCAAACGTCATTGGTGTTAGGAGGTTCGAGTGGACTCGTGACCATTCGATGGTAGCCTCTTGGCGGTGGTCACTTAGACCTTGTCAGAAGGCCCTTGCCGGGGTAGCAAAGTGTCATCTTTAGACTTTGTCGGGCCCTTCGTGGTAGGCAAATGTCATCTCTTGGTTTTATTAGGCCTTGAGATAAACAAATTCCTAATGAAGCGATCATCTCACACTTGAATTAACTAATTAGTATCCCTTTACTTTATTACCTAAATTTTTCTAAGTGTTGAGTTAGGGAAGCTTCATTCTTAAACTTCATCTTATCTCGTTATATGACATGTTTAGTTGTTACTTAATGATTCGGGTTCAAATTCCATGAAAGAGTTTGTGCATCTTTTCACTTAAATAAATATTGGAGTATTGGCGAAACTAAATACAATAGAAGTCATAAGGAATGAAGCCATTTTTCATTAATGTTCAATCTAATTACAATATTAGATAATTTTTAAATTAAAGAAAGAAAAAACAAAAGCAGAACATCGACTTGGGCACCATCTTCTTAAATCAATATCGAAGAATCGAGCAAGGATGGATCCGGGTTGTTTGCAGACATGACTTCTCCTTGCCACGACTTGACAGAGCTTGTAACTTTGGAATATATCTTCATTATCTCCCATTTATTTTCGTCAGAAGTTCCGGTACTCTTTGCGTATTTGTTTACGAAGGTCATTTGATTAAAAGAGGCCCAAATTTCGAAGAGCCTTGAGTTCTCGGATTTCTTCTTGAGCTTGGCCGCTTTCTTTCGTATAGCGGAGTCTCTCGCCTCCAACTTATGGATGGTCTTGGTGGGATCTTAGCATCGACCTTTAATTCCTCGATCTTCTCCATCCTTATCTCGCTCCTCCCGAACCAAGTCGACATTCATTTTGACGATCTCCTCAAATCTTTGTGCTTTGGTGGACTTTAGCTCTTCATTGGAGGCCTTCACATCTCCCAGCTCAGGCTAACTCTTTTGAAGACCTTCATTTGTATGAAGAAGGCATTCACGTTGAGTTTCTCTTTAGCCAAGGCGGAGACTTGAAGGGCATTCTCCTTCTCGGGGCCTCTTCTCCAGATTCGGCTTTGAGGGACCTCGAGACGAAGATGCGAACTGACCTTGGCCTATGTGTTTCCAATATTATTTGATCAATTTTCAGATATATAAGTACGAAGATAAAATCGGAGATAAAGGGGAGAATCGTTTACCTTCGCCAAGTAGCTCATGCCTTCGCTGAGTAGATCCCCATTCGAACTGTTCCCGAACCGATGATCATCGGTTTCACGAAAAAATGTGTTGAATAGTTGGAAGAGAAAATGGGCATTTAATCGGGGCCACATTGTTGGGGAGGCCATGGCGTCCTGATCGAATTCGGTAGTTGGTTGTCTTGGAGGAGAAGGTGGAGGTTCATCATGAATGGTGAGTGAGAGTCCACGTGTATGGTTTTCGGAGAGGGGATCGGCGGGGATTGTGTTCGTGGGTTGCGAAGGTGCAGAAAATGAAGCAGGGGTGGTCATCGATGGATGTTTTCTTTTCGGGATGGAGTGGGGACAGACCCGATCGGTTCATCGTCAGGCACATGGATTTCTGTGGACGTAGTCGAAGGAGTGACAGCCGAAGAGGTGGGAACTTCGGAGCTCTTGGCGATCGAGGGGTTATCTTGGTTCTTATTTTCTTTACGAAGGACCTTAGCCCGATCGTCTGAAAGGAATATCAAGTAGGCTCCTCCTCACCTTGGGGTAGGTTGAAGTTGGAGGATTGGGGTCGGTTGAGAAGGTTGTTTGGGGGTTGCTTGAAGGAAGTGTTTCGTGGTCACTTTCGGGGTTTGTTTCTGGTTAGGTGGATTTGGATCGTTTGGTGGATCTTTTTCTTCGGCGAGGTCTGAGGTTTTCTTCGGGTATGTTGGGTTCGTCGGTTTGAGGTTCATCGGTTTGAAGGGAAGAAGTTGGTGGATGGATCGGTGGTAGGGGATTATCACAGGAGGATTCTTGATGGGATGCTCTTCACTTGCATCCGCATTCATCCTCGCTAAAAATCTTCCGTGTCTCTCACCTCCGAAGTCGGTTTGATCGATCGAGACACCTGCAAAAACCCATGTATAAGAACCTGTATCACTTATATATCTCTTTAAAACTATATTTACAAAGTTATTTGAAACTTATATTTGTGGTCATATAGCCCGGGCTTGTTTGGTCGAAGTGTGAAACTCCATTCTTTTGGAGGAATCTTCTTCAAAAAAGTCTACCATCTCCCCACCGTCCTTCGGATATGTCTCCAAAGTCGTGAGACCGGTCGGGAGGTAGTCCAGTCTGGAAGAGAAGAGATCTCTTGTCCGTGAGGAAAAACCACTTCTCATGCCAACCCTTGTTCTTTGGAAGGGTATCCATCGGTCTCTCTCGAACACTGGTGTTGGCCTGGGAGGCGCTTCTTTCAATATTTTGAAGCCTCGTTCTCGAGACCTACCGCAGCAGAGAAGAGGGTGAAGAAGATGTCAACAGAGGGAGCAATCCCTAGTTCATGGCGGAAAGCGATAAATGGCGGGATGGGGATGTAGGAGTTGGGCACTAATCGGCGTAAGCCCACTCTATGAACCCCAGGAGGGTAATGATAAAGACATGGAGAGGTGGCGAACCCCTTTTCGGGAAAGTGGCAGGCATGGCGACCCAACCGTCCGGTCATTGGTACATACGCTTCTTGAGAGGCGAGGGCCCTTATAGGCGTGCATATGTCGGAATCGATAACGAGTCGTGAGCATGCATATCTCGAGATTAAATGGACCGAGGAATGGATGTTGGCATGGGGAACTGTTCTCGCCCTTGAAGAAGTCTGAGGCAGAGGGGATCAGAGAAGGATTTCCCCCATGGTTGTTGATTGGGGGTTAGAACTCGAACCCTCTTGGTTAGGGTTTGGGTTGGGAGGAACGATACTGACAGGAGTTGCACGAAGGGGGGAATTTTGGCTAGAGGTTACGGTCACTATTGTTAAGATTCTGTGAAGCAGAGAAAGAAGTTTGCGAGAGAGGAGAAGAAAGCTCAAAGGTTCAAATTTCAAATTAGCGGTAAAACCATCGAATTGGTAAAGTTTACCTTTTATCTTGTGATTACTATACGATAATTGAGGCGGCACATTTAATTCATTGCAATGATGATGAATGGGAAGAGGTTTCGTCTGTTTTAGATCTAAATATCTTCACCTATGTGGGCTTTTGCGTCTATTGGGCTTCCCACTTCTATTCTCGATATCAATTTGGACCGATTTTGATGGACTTTGGTGAGTTTCACTTTGGATCTCTTATGACTTATCATAGTTTGTTATGTCACAGGCCTATCTTATTTATAGTCTTTCATTAAACACCTGTTTAATATAAGACTAGGGGGTAATGTTGGGCCGTAATCCTTTTCCTTATTAGGGTAGGACTTAATGGGCTCCTCCTGGATCATGTTATGCTAAGTCTTGGTTGGTCCGAATGGTTTGGGCCCGATTACTTGATCATTTCATTGGGTTCTTTCGGTTGGATCCCGGTCCACTGGGTCATTTCCATCATTTGGTCTTAGTCATTAAATTGGCCCATTATACAAATTGTCACTTAACCCAACTTTGACCGGTAATCATTATACCAAGTGATGATTGACTATTGTGTTTACCACCTTTCGCATGGCATTAATGAGGATGGGACTCGATGATGGCCATGGTGGAAAAGCGAGTGGCAAGGTGTGGAAGTGGAAATTTGCTTATTTTAATTTGAAATGATGGGAAGTGGGGAAAAGGTGTCGAGGGAAGTGATGAGTGGCACGATGGCCAGGAGTGGAGTATCGTGGGGCTAAGATCACATAAGAGGGTAAGTAACACATTCATTATTATTATTCTATCTCTCGGGCATTAGATAATGTTTTCTCTCCATTGTTGACCTTTTGATTGCTGTCGCGACTCTCATGGGAGTTATCCCTCGATGATCGGTAAGTCGAGCTTTTAGTGTTGACTGTTAAATAATGCGGGATATTGGGACGCGTCTTGGTGATTGGGGACGTGGAGAAAGATCTTGGCGTTAACACTAACCATTTTCGAATTTTACACAACTTACTTGTAATAATATGAGTAAAATGTAAAAGTTTCTCCTATAATATAAAAGTATTTGAATATTTCACTTTTTTTGTCAATGCAAAATAAAACTTATACTATCTAAAATGTGATTTGTGAACTCTATTAAGTCATGTATAACGTTGACTTATACACATGATTAAAATATTTATTCTTTAAACTTTAAAGATATCTATTGTGTATTTCTCAAAATAGGTATACACAACTTATTACGAATCGCCAAATACATGGTACATAATTTAAATATAAATTTTATTTATACAATACGACAAACGTGGTGAGAAGTTTTAACACGAATATTGTCCGTAGACGATATTCAAACTCAAATGAAGACCCCATTACATTTATTATCACACTATTTTATAGAATAGTGAGGATTACTATAGCCACCAACTTGAATCATCACTCCATTTCCAGAAATTAGTCCGGCTATATTCTCATTTCTGAAGAAAACAATGAAAGCAAAGGGTGAGCTCAACTAACACAATAAAGAATATTATGACTAAGATAATGCGGACTAAATTATCGCTTAGCCTTCAACAAGATGTTAAGCGATAGAATCTGATAGGCAACAAGTTTAAGCTGCGGCAGAATAAACAATCCATTAGAAGAGTCAAGTAGAAGCGTGATATCTACTATCTTCTATGATTTAAAAGTTCATCACCAATATTTTATCGTTGTAAACACGGTCGATAAATAATTCACATCATGAATTATCTATGCATTACGGGCCGAGGATATTCGTTAGTATCACATCCATGAATTATCCATGCACTACGGGTGTGACGCCCCCAAAATAGGTATACACAACCCATTCTGAGTCGCCAAATACATGGTACATAATTTAAATACAAATTTCATTTATACAATACGACAAACGTAAGCTGAGAGTTTTAACACGAATATTGTCTCATAGACAATATTCAAACTCAAATGAAGTCCTCATTACAATTATTATCTTACTGTTTTCTAAAATAGTGAGAACTATTATAGCCATCATCTCGAACCATCACTCCGTTCCCCGACTAGTCCCAGCTATATTCTCATTTCTTGAAGAGAACAATGAAAGCAAAGAGTGAGCTCAACTAGCCTGATAAATAATATTATGACTAAAATAATACAGAATAAATTATCGTTAGCCTTCAACAGTGTTAAACTGATAGAATACAATAGACAACAAGTTTAAGCTGATGGAACAAACAATCCATTAGAATAGTTAAGTAGAGCGTGATATCTACTATCTTCTATGATTTAAAAGTTTATCATTAATTTTATCGCTGATACTCAGCTCAATAAATAATTCACATCATTGAATTATCCATGCACTACGGGCCAAGAATATTCGTATTATCACCAATGATTATGATCATACCAACAACTGTCCATCAATGCAATACGGGCCAATGAGAACTTTTACCATATCATTTGTAATATTACAATGTCATGATTATCACCGAATAATCATTGGTCATAATCATACCAATCACCAAATCCCATCTATGACTACAGCCGATGATGACTTTCATCACAATATAAGCATGAGGATGATGACAATTATATAAGAATTCAATCAAATGAAATCAATGATAAGTATGAAAGATTTTTTATTTATCTAGAGTTTAAAAATATTCAAATTGGCATCATGATAACTGTTTTGTGGGGTAAAATTCAATAATAATATCCATGTATATTCTATTAATTTCAAGGAGTATAGAAGTAAAACTTTAACAAAATGAGTGTAGAATTCAGAATCTGAAACGAAATAATATTACTTACATACTACAGAGTATGTAAGAAAATATTATTTCATATGAATATTGAACAAAAATAATATCCCTTACCTTAAAAGGAAAGTACTTCTGACTGGTATAGCGGAGATATTTTTAAAGAAACTTACACTAATTTCTACACTCAAAGCTTACTTAAACTTTAAAGAAATACACTCAATATTATAGAAGAAGAATTCTCTGATTCTGGTGTGATTTTCATTTCTAAACTAAGCATCCAATTTATAAGAGAATGACATGATACTATTTATAAAAATAATCACGGACGCACAGTAAAATATTATCTTAGTCATAATATTAATTTCTTACTGGGCTAGTTGAGCTCACCCTTTTGCTTTTATTGTTCTCTTTAAGAAATGAGAACGTAGTCGGGACTAGTTAGAGAATGGAGTGACGGTCCGAGGTGGTGGCTGTAGTAGTTCTCACTATTTTATAAAATAGTGTGATAATAATCGTAATGAGGACTCCATTTGAGTTTGGATATTGTTTAGAAGACAATATTCGTGTTAAAACTCCCATCTTATGTTACACTACAGTTGTATAATTAAATTTATATTTGTATTCTGTACCATGTATTTGGCGACTCAGAATGAGTGATGTATACCTATTTTGGGGTGTCGCTGATCGATATACCCACAGTTGATTTCTTCACCCTCGTCTCACAATTAATATGAAAACTCAAGATTTTCTGGCGTGGTTTCAGACATGATTTTACTATTGGAGTCCGGTTCTAATTTTTTTCCCCTGAAAGTTGATAAGGTATTTGAAAAGTACCTTCAACCTTTTAGAAGCCTTAATGATAATCGGGTTTTACTTAATTTATGTTGTGACTATGAAATCCCATGGATCTTCAAATAGTCTATGTTATAGATCGATTATCAGGATTGTATCCCTAATTTTAGAACAGATGGAGTAATAAGATGAATCCACTATCGTATTTTAGAACAACTATATAACCCCAAGGACTTTTTAACATAATATAGTGATTAAATATGAGGCAATGTTTAAGCTAGCAAAAAAAAGTAACAAAGGTTTTTAGATAGTTTACAATATTTATTATTGTATTGATTAAAATTAAAAAAAATATCAATTTTGAATTTAAAATTATTTAAATTAATTTTAAGAAGTCAATTAGTAACTAAATAATATGAAACGAATGAAGTATATACAATGCAGATTTTTACTTTGCATCCTTGATGACTTGCTTTCTTTGCGATTTGCCTACCTTATTTTTGTAGTAATAGATTAATAGTCGTGATGTGTACTACTCCATCCATCCCATAATATATAACGTTTTAGATAATTTTATTTTTTCAACTTATTTGACGTTTATATAATCTAGAGATTAAGAAAATCATTTAATACTATCATTTAATAATTAAAATCTGTGTGAAATTTTATCATTACCCTTTTATAGGAAGTTAAAACTATTAATATTAAAGGTGAGAATTTCTTGGGATAATGAAAGAAGGTAGAGGTGATATAGGAAAGTAAATAATTTATTCTATTAAAAATTATAAACAACAAATAAATTGGAATAATTTTTTTTAAAACGTCACTTATTTAGGAAGCGAAAGAAGTATATATATATGAGCAATTGATCTTATATTTAATTACTATATAATTATTTTTTTAATTATTGTGCACAACTCTAAAATGTTATATATTATGAGGCAGTAGGAGTGCTTTATTGGTGTGAAAATGGAATCTACTATGTAAGACCCCAATTTATTATAAATAAAATCAAATTTTTCTATTTATTATTTTGAAATAGTAAGGGTTAAATTGATTAATGTGGTTAGTTATGGGTAAAATACACAAATATTTTAAATATGCAAGTGGTTATAAAATATTTATTTTATCGGAGAATATTCGTTTGATCGTGGAATATTCTTACCGTTCGGGAATATTAAATGCACGACGGCCTTGTTTGTGTAGCTCCATAACTAGAAAGCGATTGGATGAAGAAAACGCAGCAGTATAAGTTGTTTATAAATAAGCGTGTGTAGTTATTCACAATTATCTTGTTGGAATATCCGGTGGTTAAAACACAAGACGATATAGCGGTATTGCATCAATTATTGATTCTTACGTAGGAAGGCATTACTCAATAATTGTTACGGTGAATTCTTATTCAATATTTTATTTTATTGATTCAATAATTGCTACATTGATATTTTATATTATTGTTGTTTTGATAATTGTCACTACTACGATATTTTCATTATCGGATCAATAATTCATATTATTTGAATAATATTATTAGATAACATTATTGGCGAATGTCTAGAAAGTTACATACTAAGGAGAGGTTTGGTCACCTAATTGTGCGCTATTTAGTAAAAGAAATCCTTATATTGTGATTACGTAATATTATTTGTGAATAATTAATTATTAATTTATATGATAAGGAAAATATTCAGTTTTATGTGGATATAGATGGAAATTTTTTAATGTTACAATTGTTGAAAAATTATTATTTTATCTTTTTCGATAAATAATTTATTTAAATATATTATTATATTTTAATAATATAATAATGTTGATATTTTTACAATGAATATGAGATATACTGAGTATATGAGGAGAGTATTTTTATTACTGATTAATGTTTAAAACATGTTAAACATGCATTAATAAATTGGACCCATTTCTAAATGAAATTTGATTATAAATGAAATAAATGGGTTTATGAATTTCGGTCAATTTACATTTGAATTTGGAAAAAATTTCTTCGCAGAGTTGTAGATAATGGAAATTGGACACCGAAATCGAATACTGAGAAATTAATTCAGATATAACCTTGAAATTAAGAAAAAATCGAAAAATCGAAATAATTCGGTTAAAAATATTCGGTTGCATTCGATAATTCGATTTTATCAATTTTTTACTCACTCATACACCCAAATACTGCCTGCCATAAGATTATCAATCAAATTTATTACTTGTCTTGTCTACGTCCGACCTAAGTGTCCTCAATTCTGAAAAGATTTATGACTGCGTTAACAGGCAGCGGAGGAGGGAACACTCCTACGTTCATTTAGACCATGATTTAAGTAAAATTATTCTTAATATTATAAAATATTAAACTCATGATTTATGCATGTCATTTATTAAGACGTTTAATTCCAAGGCTCTCTTATTTAACCCCACCTTTACTCAAGATGTACCAGTCCCAAATACTCTAATTGTGTAAAATAATGCTACTGGCTTGGACTTGCCAAGGCCCAAAAAACACAACAAAAGTGACATGCAAAATTGATTTTGGATCCTTTACAATAATATACAATATTTAATAAGTAATTACACTATTAGTGTAATCTCATAAAATATTTACACAATTAATACGCTTTTCATATTTATTTACAATATTAATGCAATTAAAATTCTTAATTTAGAGAATTAGTATAGGATTCGATTCATAATAATAAGGAAACCTAAAATCCAAGGAGAAATAATTATCATAATTAATAATTCAAATTCAAATATCTTGGATCTAACAACAAAAATAAATTCAAATTAAAATAATAATTCAAATTTAAATATTCAAATATTTTTAACAATATGGTTAAAAAATACAATATTGTTGAATCTTGTGATATACAATATCAGTCAGAGGGGCAAAATTATCCTTACTCCACGTTGCATGCCTCAATTCATATCGGTGATATCTTATTAATCCTCTTGTATTTTTTATAATAGATTTTCAATTATTTTATAACACTCATTTGCATGCAATAACTAAAAGAAATTAATTCACAACGGAACATAGATTGATAATAATTTACAAAAAAACTAGACATCAAAAAATCCAACATAATCCAACAAAAGTTAAATATGAAGACAGAGAAAATATTTTCTAAGAGGCAGACGTGCTTGGCCAGAAAGTTGGTCAAAAATATTTTAAATATTTATATATTAAAATTAAAATATAAATATAAAACATAAAACCAACAAAAGTTATAATAATAAAATTGTGAATGTAAAATATTTAAATGAAGATGTATATTAATTAAGTGTATTTATAATAAATCAAGAATGAATTAAATTTATCTACTGTAATCGGCCTAACCAAATTCCATGATTAAACTTGATAAGAAGAAGACATATTCTTACTCGGCCCAACAAGATTTGATGAGCTATTTGATGGAACAATTACATATATTAATACATTTTTGAAAATAATTATAAAAATTATACATTCATAAAATAATTACAAAAACACTACACTTCATCATTTTTATTTTCAAACCTAATACAATTAAAACTCCTTAAATTAAGGGATTAGTATTAATGCGTTGACATAGCAAATTAGTTTCCATCTTCCTTAGGTCTCTCTCTATCTGCCCTTACTATTTATCTCTCTTCTCTCTTACTACTTCTCTCTCTCCCTTACTACTTCTCTCTCTCCTCTCGAAGTCTCTTGTCGTCGTCCTCTTCCGCCGCCACAACACCATAGTATCTCAAATCTGACAGAAAATTAAATACGTGACACCATAGTCTCTCATCTCGAAGTCACTTGTCGTCGTCCTCTTCCGCCGCCGCCGCCGCCGCCGCCACTGCCGCAACACCATAGTCTCTCAACTCGTCGTCGTCCTCTTCTTCATCTACTGGTATTTCTTCATCTACTGATATTTCTTTATCTAATATTTCTTCATCTACTGATATTTCTTCTTTTGTCTTGGTATTTCTCCGGTATTTCTTTTTTTCTTCATCTTCATCATCATAGTTGTTAGACTAATTAACTAATTGGTGGCGTAATAGAAATTTTGCTTCAAACAAGGCTCTTGATGTTGTTAGGAAAGAGATCATGGCGACGATAAATGTCGTGGGAAGAAGCTTTCGAGTTCATAGCCGTAAGATATTTTCAACCCAAATTTTTTAAAGGTGTGTTAATTTAAATTTTGTTATTATTCTTTATCATATAACTGTTTGGTTACTTCTGCATTATGTTTTGGTTACTATTAACTTGTGATTCGGATACCATTTTTGTTATCTTGATTTGGTATTTTGGTTATTTTTTTATGTTGTTATGGTTACCATGTATTTGTTTAGTATACATGGTTGTCTAAACTGATTTTGGTGTACATGTTGGTTATGTATTGGTTACCATTAAAATATGTTTTGGTTACTATCATATAAATATTTGGTTACTTCTTTAGTATATTTTTTGGTTACTGTTAGTTTCTGATTTGGATTCTATTTGTGTTTCCTTGAGTTAGGATTTTGGTTACTGTTTTTTGTTGTTCTGGTTACCATGTATTTGCTTAGTATATATGGGTTGACTAAACTATTTTTGGTCTATATGTTGTTTATGTATTGGTTACCATTAATATATGTTTTGGTTACTAACATATAACTGTTTGGTTACTTCATTAGTATATTTTTTGTTACTGTTGGCTTATGATCTGGATACCATTCTTTTTTCTTCAATTGGGATTTTGGTTACTTTTATATGGTGTTTTGGTTCCAATGTATTTGCTTAGTATACATTGGTTGACTAAACTGGATTTGGTATACATGTTGTTTATGTGTTGGTTACCATTAAAACATGATTTAGTTCTTATCATATAACCATTTGGTTACTTCTTTAGTATATTTTTGGTATACATATTTTTATTTTGGTGACCTTTAAATTATGTTACGGTTAATATTATATATAAATCGTTTGTTTACTACATAAAATGGTATGTTTTACATGTTGTTTATATTTTGGTTACCATTAGATTATATAATATAACTTTTGGTTCTTCGCTTTATTATGGTATAGTTAATGTTATATTATGATATGAGAACTATTATCAGCGGTCGATGTGGGATGTTAGTTATTTGTTATAGTCTGTTTTGCTCATCGTGTAATTGTTATATTATGTTTTTGGTTAGTATGCTCTTATTTATTTGTTGGTCACTACGTAATATTTTATGTTATAAATATTGTTTATATCTGAGTTACTAATGACCGTGTAAATCGATTTTGTTTATTTGCAAATTATGGGATCTTTACTATGAGAAATGCAATGTAAAATTCATTAGAAAAGTTATATATTGGTGTGACAATGAAAGTCCTCAAACATTATTACCAAGAAATTAAACCCAAGTCATTGGAGAAGTTTAAGGCATCATTAGTTTGTGGATGTATTATTTTGTAAATAATAAACCCAAGTCATAATAAACCATGTATTTGCTTAGTATACATTGATGTATTGTTTTTGTAAATTCTTTCAAATATATTCTACAAGGGTTATGTTCTTCTAGAAAATTCATTGAAAAAATTATGGTTAAATGTACATGTGAGAGTATACATGGGTTGCCTAAACTTGGTTGGATATCTGAGTTGTTTTCATTTTGGTTACCATTAAAATATGTTCTGGTACTTTCATATAACTATTTGGTTACTTCTTTATTATGTTTTGGTTACTGTTACCTTATGGTTTGGCTACTATTATTGTGTCCTCAATGTGGGATTTCAGATACTTTTATTTTTTTTTCTGGTTAATATGTAATTGTTTAGTATACATGTATTGCCTAAACTGGGTTTCATTATATGATGTTTCTATTTTGGTTACCATTAAAACTGCTCAGTTACTTATCGTATAATTATGTAGTTCTTGTTTTATTATGTTACATTATGGTTCTTTGTTATTAGTAAACGAGATAGTTACAACATGTGTCGTGACAAACATCAATTGTTAAATGTACATGTGTGAATGTCCTATTTATCTACAAGCTTGTTAGTAACGAGATAATTATCATAGATAATTCAAGCTTGTTAGTAACCGGATAATTATAAACTTGTATCAAGACTGTTATAAAGTGTTAAAGGTATATGTTTTATTTATAACCTGTCATCATGATAGAATAAGAAACTCCAATTAAGAGTTCTTATTTATATATATGATGGTCACTTATAGATCTCATATTAAAATAAAAATAGCTTAAGAGGTGCAGTTGGTAACCAAACCCGTATATAAGGGTAACCATTTTAGTTTTGTTAGTAACCAAATAATTAAAAACTTATATCAGAACAATTATCAAGTGCGTAATGTATATGTGAGGGTTTTCATTTATCTAGCTGATGGATACTTTTAAATTACGTAGTTATAAAAGTTATTTGGAAATGGTCCATGCCATTTGGTAACTAAATATGAATATAGAGGTAACCATTTTATTTTAGATGGGTAACCAAATTTACATAAAAATGTTTCAGAACAGTTACCAATTGTTCAATGTATATGTTTACTTTATATTGATAACTCATGATGGAATCAAAAATTAAAATATTAATCAACATCAATTTTGGTTACTGTACACCATCAAAAATGTTACCAACCATGTGGTTAATAGTTACTAGCAGTAAATAATTATATTCTTGTAAACAATTAAATTTGTTGTATGGGTTACTGTTAGTCTCCATTGTCTAACAACTGAATAAACATTATAAAGTAACCAAATCAATATTAGACAGTAACCAAATTACATAATCTTAGTAACCAGAATATAAACCACATTTTTACATGCAATTTTGAAGACCTAAATGATGGAATTTGACTAAAAAACCCTGCTCTGTCGTTGCTCTGTTGTTGCTCCGATCTGTCATTGCTCTGTTGTTTCTGATCTCCAAGTTGCCTTTTTTCTTCGTTGCTGCTTGTTGTTTCGTCTTCTCCGATCTCGGTGGGTGTGTCGTGCTTGAAGATTTGGATTTCTCGATATCAAAGTCGTATGTTTTGTTCAAATTGCTTGAATGTAGGAAGCGAGTTAGTTGCATATAAAAGAGTAAAGTAAGCGACGATATATACATGATTTTAACAACTTTATATTGTGTTATTTTATTTTTGTAATTATGTTTGTGTATTTTATTTTTTAATTACTTTTTAATTGTTGTATATTAGTGTTAAAGACCACTAATTTGATTTGAATTGAATTGAATCATTGAATTATGCATCCCATATTCCCATCCCATTTATATAAATCAAAAGTTCCATTAGGTTGGAAATGGACTACTGTTGAGCAAATATACATACATATTCATTCATAATAAGAAAATTCAATTTCTTAAGACAAAGTAAATTTGTTATCTTGAGAAAAAAATACTCCCTCCGTCTCAGGATTTTTAAGATATTAAGAAAGATAATAAAATTACAAAATATTTTATATTTAAATTCTCATTTAATTGCATAATTTTAAGGACATTACTTGTAAGACCCCAACTTTTATAAATAAAGATGAATTTTCTATAAATATTATTTTGAATATTATGGAATAAATTTGATATAATGTTATAGTTATGGGTAATATTTATAAATTTTGCAAAGTAAGCAAGTTGTTATAAAATATTCGTTTGGTGGGGAATATTCTTTTTTGTCGGGGAATATTAAATACGACGGCTCAATCATTAGTGGACCCCATAATGGAAGTATTATCGTAGTTAGAAAGCGACAAAATTATCTTTCTATAAAAATAACGGCAGAGAGTTATCGTTAAAACCTGTTGAACTACCCTTAGTAAAAAATACGATGTCTGGCGTAGTTGTATAAGTAGACACGATATTGATTATTGATCTTACGTGAGAAGTCACTTCAATATGCTCAATTATTGCTTCTGATAATTCTTTGCATCATATCTCTTATATTATTGATTCAATTATTGTCACAAGATCATCGTATAATATGTTATAGTATTAAATCAATAATTGAGACGACAAGTTATAAATGATTAATAATTGTTGAAAGATTAAATATGTGTTGATTAAAAATAAAATGATTTGTGGTAATATTTATTCAATCCTTGATGTATATAAAAAGTGCATTATAGGGCGTTTGTGGTAAGTTTGATTATTTTATGGGGGCCCATATGTCATCATCTAAGAGTCTCTTCGTCAATAGTAATTACCTTCGTCAATAGTAATTACCTTTTGTGAATAGTAATTACCTTCGTCAATAGTAATTACCTTTGTGAATAGTAATTACCTTCGTCGATAGTAATTACCTTTACCGACATCAAACCACTTGCGTTTTTCATATTAAAGCGCCGAACCACTTGTCGTTTCACATTACAGTGATCGAACCACTTGTCGTTTCACATTACTGAGCGCCGAACCACTTTTCTTTTCACATCACCCGATTCGTCAAGCCACTTGCCTTTTTTCACGTGGCGGTCTTAAGCTAGAAATCTTCTATAAATAGAGGCCTAGTGCTTCATTATTTTCACGAATTCATTCAAGTTTATAGAGAGAGAAAGTATATAGAGAATAAGAGAAAGAAGAAGAGTATTTTGTTACTACACTTCTTTGCGGTATTCAATCTCCTACCAAAAGTAAGGGGTGTTATTCTTTCTTATTCATGAAGAAGAATTGTTATTCCATTGCTTATTATTACATTGGAATAACTTTGTATACGTGGTTTACCCTATACTTGGTGACATTCTTATTATTATTCTTTGAAACATCACATGCATGTGTTTTACAGGACTGGTTCCGCCTTTTATTATTATTACATTTGGAACATCCTGTCTCAGATATGTTTTTATTTGGGACCTAGTTAGTCGCTTTATTATTATTCATTGGAACATCACATGCGTGTGTTTTACAAGGACTGGTTAAAATCTTTATTATTATTACATTGGAACATCTCTCACATGCATGTGTTTTTGCCTTGGGACTGGTTCCATTCTTTATTATTCTGTTGGAATATCACATGCATGCGTTTTTCTGGTGGGACGGATTCCGATTATTTTTTATTCTGTTGGAATAACTTTTTTGTCTTGGTCTATCGCATGCATGGTGATTTCTTTTGTTATTCCATTCTTTATTATACCCGGTTGGTTAAAACTTTGACTTCTATACTCCATGAAATTAGTGGAATATCCTCGATATTTGCGCTTCATCCGATATCCTTTCATGAAAATATTCTTCTCAAGGTATTCTTGAATTTTACTCTACAAAGTAGTATCATGTTGTGATTTGGATGTTATTGGTTCCTAGATAAATTAATTCTTGAACTTGATTTATTGAATTCTTATATCATTGTCATCATCCTCATGTTTATATTATGTTGAAAGTCATATGTATTCTGTAGTGCATAGATGGACTTGGTATGATTATGACCGAGAGACTATTCGATTGTAATCATGGTAGTAATGTTACAAATGATGTGGTAAAATCCTCGATGGTCCGTAGTGCATTGATGGACAGTTGTTGGCATGATCATGACCATTAATGAATACACAAATATTCTTGGCCCGTAGTGCATGAATAATTGTGGTCGTGATCTTAAAGAATATCTTTGGTAGTAGTGCGGGGGTGATTCGATGATGTGGAATATTTATTAAAATTTGAGTCTTAGCTATAAAAATGATGAAAAACCTTTTAAATCATAAAAGATAGTAGATTTTATTTTCTACTTGACTCTTTTAATGGATTCTTTGGTTCATTTGTAGTTAAACTTGATGTTCATTATATTTTATCGGTTTAACTTTGTTTTGTAGGCTAATGATAATTTATTACGCATTATCTTAGTCATAATATTTCTTCTTGAGCTAGTTGAGCTCACCCTTTCTTTCACCGTTCTCTTAGTGAAATGAGAATATAGTTGGGACGAGTCGGGGAACGGAGTAATGGTTCAGAGGATAGCATTAGTAGTCCTCACTATTCTGTGAAAAAGTGTGATAATAATTGTAATGAGGACTCTTTTTGAGTTTGTATGATCTCTAGTAAACAATATTTGTATTCAAACTCACAGTTTATGTCGTATTGTATACAGCAGTTATATTAGTAAGTTGTATTTAAATTCTGTACCATGTATCTGACTACCCAAGATGGGTGATGTATACCTAATTTTGGGGGCATCACAGTTGGTATCAAGAGCCTGGGATATGATCCCTGGCTAAGATGTGAGAATAGTATTAGGAGGGGAGAGACGGGGAATACCTTTGCTAGTATGACCTACCTAAGTTTATGTGCTATTTTATTGGTCGGTCAGAATATAGGGATAATATGTTACATGTCAATTAACCTTTTGTATTGTGGCGATGATCCGAAAATGACATCCGAGAATGTTGAGAATAGCGATGGATAAAGCGATCGTTGATTCACCACATATCAATAATCGGGATAATGTATGCATCGCGGCGATAATCCTCATGCAAACAACAACACCGACCAAATGATGAATGATCAAATGTTCGGAGGCTTTATGAAATTCATGCAACTGACGGTGAGAGCAACTCACATCCAAAATGTAGGTGGAAACACGGAAAACTCTCGAGGCCATCACCGCTAAACAATTCAAGGAGCTGGGACCACCGGAGTTTAAGGGAAACAAAAACCACTTACGGCGGAAGCATGGATAAAGTAGATTACCAAGATATTTGATGTCTTGGGATGCTCCGAGAGCAAAAGGTTTCTTTCGCGCTTTTATGTTGCGGCGGAGAGACAGACATTGGTGGGAATCGGTAAAGCGTACTCAACTTCTTTGTCTTGAAGATATCTTGGGAGAATTTCAGGAGAGCATTCAACGATAAATACTTTCCGAAAGTATTCGCCATACATGAAGGAGGTAGAGTTTTTCAAGTTGGAACAAAACAATATGGACTGTGTCATGATACGAGGCAAAATTTGCGGAGTTATCACGGTTTCGTCCCCACTTGGTGGATAATGAAGAGAGAATGACGCGAATGTTTTAAGAGGTTTGAAGTCGAAGATACGCCAACATCTTATTTTCATAAACGTGTTTGTATTCGGATGTTGTAAATAGGGCTCGATTAGTGGAGCGCGATAACGAAGTCAATGCAACTAAAAGAGAGCAAAATTGACAAAATTATAATACCAATGAGAGTAGTCATCAAGCGGTGACAACAAGCGTGGAGGGAATCAACGGGCGGATATGGTAACCACTTCGGTGGTAATCGGGGCCCAAAACAATAAGAATGGACATTTCAAGAAAAGGAGATTCAACAATGATGGAAAGACGTCGGCACCAACAACACGCGTTGTTAAGGAAGGAGAAAGACCACCTATCATATGCTTCAAATGCGGAGGAGAGAGGGACATCGATCAAATGCGCACATGCCATCCAAAGCATGTTATAATTGTGGAAAGAAGGTCACTTAGCTCGATTTTTTGTTTACAGAAGACAAATTCGGCTAGGATGGAGGCACCAAAGTAGTCGAGAAAAGTCAAAACCGAGAGGTCTGAGGAGGCGTTTGTTGTGACCTCCCGGAGAGCAAGGAACCCGAATGAGGTCATCACGGGTAAGCTTATCATAAACTCTAATGAAGTCTATACTTTATTTGATCACCGGTTCTACCCATTCTTTTATTTCTCCTACTTGCGCTCATCGATTAAATTTGACTCAGGAGAAATTAGACTTTGACTTATCTGTGGAAACTCCGTTGGGAGAAACTTTCATTACATCCCTTTGTTTATAAGTCTTGTTTGGTTCAAATCGGTACCCTCACATTTACTGTCGATCTTATTTCATTAAAAAATACTTGCATTTGGCGTGATTCAGAGATTGATTGGTTAACTACTTATCATGCAAAAATTGATTGTTTCTTAAGGTTGTTAGCTTTCATATTCTAACCAACCTATTATGCAATTCAAACAACCAAACCATTAAAATCAATCACGGTCATCTCAAGCCATAAAGCTAATCGTTTATTGAAAAAGCGGATGTCAAGCTTTCTTAGCTCATGTCACGATTTAAACAAAAATACGCCGATTTTGAACGATATTTCTATTGTTAATAAATTTCTTGACGTATTCCCAGAAGAACTTCTGGCTACCCCCAGGCGTGAAATTGAATTTTGTATCGACCTTGAACCCAGACAAAACCTATTTCCAAAGCCCCATATCGAATAGCTCTATTGAACTTTAGAAGTTAAAGACCCAATGCGCGGAATTGTTAGACATTGGCTTTATTCGTCCTAGTACTTCTCCTTGGGGTGCTCTGTTATTCTATTCGAAGAAGAAAGATGGGAGTATGCGACTTTGTATTGATTATCGGGAGTTGAATCATGTCACCATCAAAAATAGGTATCCATTGCCGCGTATTGATGACTGTTTGACCCGATTGCAAGGAGCCAAATTCTTTTCAAAGATTGATCTTCATTAGGATATCACCAATTGAAGATTAGAAGCCGTGACATTCCAAAGGCGGCTTCGGAGAACTTCGATGCGGGCATTATGAATTCTAGTCGTGTCCTTTGGATTGACTAATGCTCCCGCACGCCTTCATGGATATGATGAACCGAGTATTCAAGGAATATTTGGATCACTTTGTGGTCATCTTTATTGATGACATCCTTATTTATTCCAAAAGCCGTGAAGATCATGAAGAAACACTTGAGGCGACACTCCAAAAGCTTCGTGAATATAAGCTTTATGCCAAGTTGAAGAAATGCGAGTTCGGCTTGAAGAAGTAGCATTCCTTGGGCACGTGGTATCAAGTCATGGAATATCTGTTGACCCAAAGAAAGATTGAAGCTATTCAAAGTGGGACAAACCTAAATCGATGGATAGAAGCACGTAGCTTTCTCGGTTTAATTTGGTTATTATCGGAGATTCGTGGAAGGATTTTCTCGAATCGCTACTCCATCGATTTCGGTGACTCTCGGAAGATACAAAGTTCGGTTGGATGAGCGAAGAATGTGAGAAGAGTTTTCAAGAACTCAAGAGGAGACTTATTTCAAAGACTGTTACGACAATACCATCGGCTCGGAGGGATTTGTCATCTCTGATGATGCTTGAAGCAAAGGGTTGGGATGTGTTCTCATGCAACATGGAAAGTTATAGCTTTATGCCTCGCGACAACTCAAAGAATATGAGAAGAATTATCCTACTCATGATCTAGAGTTGGCGGCTATTGTCTTTGCACTTAAAATTTGGAGGCATTACTTGTATGGGAGAAAGTGGAGATCTTTACGGATCATAAAAGCCTCAAATATTTCTTCTTCACTCAAAAGGAACTCAACACGCGACAATGGCGTTGGCTTGAGGCTGTTGAAAGATTATGATCATACCATCTAATACCATCCCGGAAAAGCGAAGCGTGGTAGCCGGACGCATTGAGTAGAAGATCATATGCAAGATACGAGTGCGATATTGTCAACGCAAAGGCCCATTTTATGTGACTTGCAAAGGATGGAGATAGAGTTAAAGACTCAGGGGACGCGTGTGATGATAGCAGTATACTGAGTAGAACCGACTTTAATCGATAAAGTTAAAGTCGCTAAGCTACGGACACGGAGGCGATGCGTATGAGGAAGAAAGTGCAAGAAGGTGCTATCAAAGGAAGCAAGAATCGATGAAAAGGAATACTTGAGTCGACTCCGGACTTTGTGTTCTAACGACCACGATTTAAAGTATAATATCATGATGGAGGCGCCTAACACACCATTTGTAATCCATCTCAGGAGTACCAAAATGTATCATGATATTCATCATACATTTTGGTGGAGCAATATGAAGAGAGAGATAATATTTGTTTATCTCAAGGTGTCTAACTTGTCAACGAGTTAAAGTGGAGCATCAAGTACCAAAAGGTCCATTCAACCACTTGAAATTCCGAATGGAAGTGGGAGCACATTACCATGGATTTCGTTCACGGTCTTCCTAAGGTTTCTCAAGGCATAGATGCGATTTGGGTTATTGTTGATAGATTGACCAAGTCCGCTCATTTCTTCACCGTCGAGAAACTTATACACTTGAACGTCTTGCTCTCGTATGCACATAAGCGAGATTGTAAGGCTGCATGGTATCTTTGGTATCCATAGTTTCTCATCGAGACCCAAGATTCACTTCACGATTTTGGGTTAGTTGCAAAAAGCTATGGGCACGGACTTGCGATTTAGCTTCGGCATATCATCCTCGGACGGACGGACGATCGGAGAGGACTATTCAAACTCTTGAAGATCTATTAAGACTCTGTGTCCTTGATTTCAAGGAAGTTGGGACAAGTTCTTACCATTGGTGGAGTTTTCCTACACCAACCGGTTATCAAGCAAGTATTGGCATGGCTCCATTCGAGCGTTGTATAGAAGAAAGTGTCGTTCTCGGTATCTTTGGGATGAGGTGGGTGAAGCAGCGTTGTTGGGATCGGAGTTGATACGTATGACTACGAAAAAGATTCAAACGATCCAAATGACGTATAAAAACCTCACAAAATCGACAAAAGAGTTATCTTGATCTTCATCGAAAGGGCGTGGAATTCGATATAGGAGATCATGTGTTGTTAGAAGTTGCTCCATGGAAAGGAGTTACAAGATTTGGAAAGAGAGGAAAACTCGATCCTCGATTCATCGGTCCATTTTAATCCTCGATCGAGTAGGGCGTGGCTATAGACTTGCTTTACCGCCAAGTATGTCTCGTGTTCATAACGTTTTCACATATCCATGTTTAGTAAATATGAAAGACCCGAACCACATTATTGAGTTAGAACCGGACGAAATAGCGGAAGATTTGACGTATGAAGAGGTTCTGTTCAAATCTTGGATAAGAAGGAACATATATTCTACGCTCCAAGGTTATACCTCAAGTCAAAGTTTTGTGGAGGAACCACGATGTTGAGGAAATGACTTGGGAGTTAGAATCGAAATGAAATCAAGGTATCCTTACCTCTTCGACATACTACTGTACATGCACCCTAATTTCGAGGGCGAAATTTCATAAGAAAGGGAGGTTGTAAGACCTCAACTTTTATAAATAAAGATGAATTTTGTATAAATATTATTTTTGAATATTATGGAATAAATTTGATATAATGTTATAGTTGTAGGTAATATTTATAAATTTTGCAAAGTAAGCAAGTTGTTATAAAATATTATTCGTTTTGGTGGGAATATTCTTTTTGTTGGGGAATATTAAATACGACTACTCAATCATTGTGGACCCCACAGCGGAAGTATCATCGTAGTTAGAAAATGACAAAATTATCTTTCTATAAAAATAACGGCGGAGTGTTTCCGTTAAAACCATTGAACTACCCGGTTAGTAAAAGAAATGCGATGTCTGGAGTAGATATAGTAGCACACGATATTGATTATTGATCTTTACGTGAGAAGTCACTCAATTTATGCTCAATTATTGCTCACATAAGAATTGGCCGCGATCATATCTCTTATATTATTGATTCAATTATTGTCACGATTATCATCGTATAATATGTTATAGTATTAAATCAATAATTGAGACGACAAGTTATAAATGATTAATAATTGTTGAAAGATTAAATATGTGTTGATTAAAAATAAAATGATTTGTGGTAATATTTATTGATCCTTGATGTATATAAAGAGTGCATTATGAGGCGTTTGTGGTAAGTTTGATTATTTTATGGGGGCCTAGTATATGTCATCATCTAAGAGTCTCTTCAATGATAGTAATTACCTTACCGTCAATAGTAATTACCTTTGTGAATAGTAATTACCTTCATCGATAGTAATTACCTTTACCAGACGTCCAAACCACTTGCCGTTTCATATTACAAGGCCGAACCACTTGTCGTTTCACATTACAAAGGCCGAACCACTTGTTGTTTCACATTACTGAGCGTCGAACCACTTGTCGCTTCACACACAAAAGATCGAACCACTATTCTTTTCACATCACCGATCGTCGAAAGCCACTTGCCTTATTATGTTAGTTATTTGTTATAGTCTGTTTTTGGCTCTTTGTGTAATTGTTATATTATGTTTTGGTTAGTATACTCTTATTTGTTGGTCACTACGTATCTATTTATGTTATAAATATTGTTTATATCTCGTTACTAATGGTATGTAAATCTGATTTTGTTTATTTGCGGTTATGGGATCTTTACTATGAGAAATGCAATGAAAATTCATTAGAAAAGTTATATATTGGTGTGACATGAAAGTCTGACATTATTACCAAGAAATTAAACCCAAGTCGGTTGGAGAAGTTTAAGGCATCATTAGTTTGTGGATGTATTATTTTGTAAATAATAAACCCAAGTCATAATAAACCATGTATTTGCTTAGTATACATTGATGTATTGTTTTTGTAAATTCTTTCAAATATATTCTGAGGGTTATGTTCTTCTAGAAAATTCATTGAAAAAATTATGGTTAAATGTACATGTGAGAGTATACATGGGTTGCCTAAACTTGGTTGGATATCTGAGTTGTTTACATTTTGGTTACCATTAAAATATGTTACGGTTACTTTCATATAACTATTTGGTTACTTCTTTATTATGTTTTTGTTCTTTGTTACCTTATGGTTTGCGCTACTATTATTGTGTCCTCAATGTGGGATTTCGGATACTTTTATTTTTTTACGGTTAATATGTAATTGTTTAGTATACATGTATTGCCTAAAGCTGGGTTTCATTATATGATGTTTGCATTTTGGTTACCATTAAAACACCATTGCAGTTCTTATCGTATAATTATGTAGTTCTTGTTTTATTATGTTACATTATGGTTCTTGTTATTAGTAACCGAGATAATTCTACAACATGTATCGGGACAAACATCAATTGTTAAATGTACGTGTGTGAATGTCTGTTATCTACAAGCTTTGTTAGTAACGAGATAATTATCATAGATAGTTACAAGCTTGTTAGTAACCAGATAATTATAAACTTGTATCAAGACTGTTATAAAGTGTTAAAGGTATATGTTTTATTTATAACCTGTCATCATGATAGAATAAGAAACTCCAATTAAGAGTTCTTATTTATATATATGATGGTCACTTATAGATCTCATATTAAAATAAAAATAGCTTAAGAGGTGCAGTTGGTAACCAAACCTGCATATAAGGGTAACCATTTTAGTTTTTGTTAGTAACCAAATAATTAAAAACTTATATCAGAACAATTATCAAGTGCGTAATGTATATGTGAGGGTTTTCATTTATCTAGCTGATGGATACTTTTAAATTACGTAGTTATAAAAGTTATTTGGAAATGGTCCATGCCATTTGGTAACTAAATATGAATATAGAGGTAACCATTTTATTTTAGATGGGTAACCAAATTTACATAAAAATGTTTTGAAAGCAGTTACCAATTGTTGATGTATATGTTTACTTTATATTGATAACTCATGATGGAATCAAAATTAAAATATTAATCAACATCAATTTTGGTTATTGTACACCATCAAAATGTTACCAACCATGTGGTTAATAGTTCTTAGCGATAAATAATTATATTCTTATAAACAATTAAATTTGTTGTATGGAGTTATTGTTAGTCTCCATTGTATACAACTTTGAATAAACATTATAAAGTAACCAAATCAATATTGAGCGATAACAAATTACATAATCTTAGTAACCGAATATAAACCACATTTTTTACATGCAATTTTGAAGACCTAAATGATGGAATTTGACTAAAAACCACCGCCTCTCTGTTCGTTGCTTGTTGTTCTCGATCATCGCTATTGCTCTGTTGTTTACGATCTCCAAGTTGCCTTTTTTCTTCGTTGCTCTGTTGTTTCGTCTTCTCCGATCTCAGTGGTGTGTCGCGCAAGAAGATTTGGATTTCTCCGATATCAAAGTTGCATGTTTTGTTCAGTTGCTTGAATGTAGGAGCAGTTAGTTGCATATAAAAGAGTCCGTAAACGACGTATATACATGATTTTAACAACTTTATATTGTGTTATTTTATTTTTGTAATTATGTTGTGTGTATTTTATTTTTTTAATTACTTTTTAATTGTTGTATATTAGTGTTAAAGACCCTAATTTGATTTGAATTGAATTGAATCATTTGAATTATGCATCCCATATTCCCATCCCATTTATATAAATCAAAAGTTCCATTAGGTTGGAAATGGACTACGCTGAGCAAATATACATACATATTCATTCATAATAAGAAGAAAATTCAATTTCTTAAGACAAAGTAAATTTGTTATGCAGAAAAAAAAATACTCCCTCCGTCCCAGGATTTTGCGCATATTAAGAAAGATAATAAAATTACAAAATATTTTATATTTAAATTCTCATTTAATTGCATAATTTTAAGGACATTACTTGTAAGACCCCAACTTTTATAAATAAAGATGAATTTTCTATAAATATTATTTTTGAATATTATGGAATAAATTTGATATAATGTTATAGTTGTGGGTAATATTTATAAATTTTGCAAAGTAAAAAGTTGTTATAAAATATTACGTTTGGTGGGAATATTCTTTTTGTCGGGGAATATTAAATGACTGATAGCTCAATCATTAGTGGACCCTCATTAACTAAGTATTATCGTAGTTAGAAACGACAAAATTATCTTCTATAAAAATAACGGCGGAGAGTTATCGTTAAAAGCTGTTGAACTACCCCGGTAGTAAAAAATACGATGTCTGGCGTAGTTGTATAGTAGCTACGATATTGATTATTGATGCTTACGTGAGAAGTCACTCGGTATGCTCAATTATTGCTACTGATAATTCTTTGCATCATATCTCTTATATTATTGATTCAATTATTGTCACAAGATTAAATCGTATAATATGTTATAGTATTAAATCAATAATTGAGACGACAAGTTATAAATGATTAATAATTGTTGAAAGATTAAATATGTGTTGATTAAAGATAAAATGATTTGTGGTAATATTTATTCAATCCTTGATGTATATAAAAAGTGCATTATGAGGCGTTTGTGGTAAGTTTGATTATTTTATGGGGGCCCATATGTCATCATCTAAGAGTCTCTTCGTTAATAGTAATTACCTTCGTCAATAGTAATTACCTTTGTGAATAGTAATTACCTTACGTCAATAAGTAATTACCTTTGTGAATAGTAATTACCTTCGTCGATAGTAATTAGCTTTACCGGACATCAAACCACTTGCCGTTTCATATTACGGTGATCGAACCACTTGTCGTTTCACATTACAAAGCGCCGAACCACTTGTCGTTTCACATTACGATGCGTCGAACCACTTTTCTTTTCACATCACGGTCGTCGAGCCACTTGCGCTTTTCACATGGCGGTCTTAAGCTAGAAATCTTCTATAAATAGAGGCCTAGTGCTTCATTATTTTCACGAATTCATTCAAGTTTATAGAGAGAAAGTATATAGAGAATAAGAGAAAGAAGAAGAGTATTTTGTTACTACACCTTGCGCAGATTCAATCTCCTACCAAAAGTAAGGGTGTTATTCTTTCTCTTATTCATGAAGAGAAGCTGTTGTTATTCCATCGCTTATTATTACATTGGAATAACTGTATCGTGGTTTACCCTATACTTGGTGACATTCTTCTATTATTCATTGAAACATCCACATGCGTGTGTTTTTTACGGACACAGTTAAAATCTTTATTATTATTACATTGGAACATCATGCTCAGTATGTTTTACACGGACTGGTTAAAATCTTTATTATTATTACATTGGAACATCTCATCGTGTGTTTTACAACTGGGACTGGTTAAAATCTTTATTATTATTACATTTGGAACATCACATGCATGTGTTTTCGTGGGACTGGTTCCATTCTTTATTATTCATTGGAATATATCACATGCATGCGTTTCTTACGGACCGGGTTAAAATTATTTTTTATTACATTGGAATAACTCACTGCTGTCATGATCTATCGCATGCGTGGTGATTTCTTTTGTTATTCCATTCTTTATTATACCCAATTGGTTAAAACTTTGACTTTATACTCCATGAAATTAGTGGAATATCCTCGATATTTCAAGGCTTCATCCAAAGTATCCTTTCATGAAAATATTCTTCTCAAGATTCTTGAATTTTACTCTACAAAGTAGTATCGTGTTGACGATTTGGATGTTATTGGTTCTAGATAAATTAATTCTTGAACTTGATTTATTGAATTCTTATATCATTTATCATCATCCGCCATGTTTATATTATGTTGAAAGTCATATATGTGCTAGCTGTAGTGCGTAGATGGACTTGGTATGATTATGACTGAGAGACTATTCGGTGTAATCATGGTAGTAATGTTACAAATGATGTGGTAAAAATCCTCGGTGGCTCAGTAGTGCATTGATGGGCGATTGTTGGCATGATCATTTAATTATTAATGAATACACAAATATTCTTGGCGTAGTGCGTGAATAATTGTGGTCGTGATCTTAAAGAATATCTTTGGTAGTAGTGCGAGGGGTGATTCGATGATGTGGAATATTTATTAAAAGTTTGAGTCTTAGCATTATAATGATGATGAAAAACCTTTTAAATCATAAAAGATAGTAGATTTTATTTTCTACTTGACTCTTTTAATGGATTCTTTTGATTCATTGTAGTTAAACTTGATGTTCATTATATTTTATCGGTTTTAACTATATAGAGCTAATGATAATTTATTATGCATTATTTTAGTCATAATATTTCTTCTTGAGCTAGTTAAGCTCACCCTTTCTTTCTTTATTCTCTTGAAATGAATGAATATAATTTGGGACGAGTCGGGGAGCAGATAATGGTCGGGAGGATAGCATTAGTAGTCCTCACTATTACGTGAAATAGTGTGATAATAATTGTAATGAGGACTCCTTTTGAGTTTGTATATGATCTACAATAAACAATATTTGTATTCAACTCACGCTTTACGTCGTATTATTATGCTATGAGTTATATTAGTAAGTTGTATTTAAATTCTCTACCATGTATCTGACTACCCAAGATGGGTGATGTATACCTAATTTTGGGGGCGTCACATTACTAGTGATGCTCCATAAATATGCATAAAGAATAAAAATATAACAATTAATAATGAGGGTATTATAGGTAAATTATTGTAAAAAAATATATCATTTAAGGTAAGTAAACATTTAATTTAGGACTACCTGAAACAATAATAAATACTTTTATCTTGGAACGGAGGGAATAAAAATAAAATATTTTTCTTGGAAAACCATTTCATTTTTTCTAAATGTTTTTTTGGAAAAACTTTAATGAAAAACAGGTTTTTACCCGAAACAAACGGAGCCTAAAACATCAAAAAAAGGGCAATTATTTGGAGACCAAGCAAGCGAGTATAGGCACGGCCATTAAAGGGGGAAAGGACTAAGGAGAGATAGGGAGAGGAGGGATAAGGGCAAAGTCAGATGGCGACACTAATTTATGGCCAAACATGTCTAACTTTAAATGGAATATCAGCACTCCCTCCCTTTCCTTCCACATTAATTAATTAATGTATATGTAGCAGTAGGAGTAGGAGGGGGAGTAGTATATCATTGCATTCCGGAAAGAAAAGGTGTGCATGTAAAAACAAAAACGAAAAAAGGGCACCAGGATACCAAACCAAACTAGTAGCAGCTAGTTGCTGCAACTTGCTTGCTTTCAGCAGCTGGAGGGTTTGAAAAATATCCACTTTTTGAGTTCACCAATTAATGTAATTGGTGAACCAATTATAAAAGTATTAAATTTATTACACTGTTTCATAATAAGACAAAACATGTCAAGTCATTATCTGTCACTCTTTTTTGGACATGTTTGGTCCGATAATACTCTCGTATCTTGTAGTAGTAAAAATGTAAATAAATCTCTGTTTTGTAGATATGTGAGATGAGCAGCTCCAAAGCTGTGTTAACTCATTCCCACTATTTATAGTGGGTGGTCCAAAATTGTTTCTTCCGTTAACTTGCTGCTGCTATTATTTCTCCCTTGCTTTCTTTAAAAAAGCTACTAGTAATTAATTTAATTAGAAAAAGGTGCATGCATTAGTGGTTGGTACTGCTAAAAGATTAATACATACAAAATTAATCGTCGACTCAAAAACACAGATAGGGTGTCAAAATTAATACAATCGTCTAGTGTTTCTGATAGAAAATTAATATCTTCACATAAAAAATTAATATTTCTACCTAAATTCATCGCACGTAAAAATATCAATTTTCTTATTTTATAACAAATGTTCGATTTCAATGAATGAAACGACAAAACAAGAGACATATGTTTAGGGAAGTCAAAAGTTGAATCAAACAAAGTACTAATAGTAAAAGATTATTGTTATTATATTACATACATACATACATACATCACTATTACATTACGAAACTCGTCATATTACACTGAAATCCTATTACGCAACCAAACCAAACCCAACCCAACCCATCCTTGTACTCTCATACACATACATCATTCTCACTAGTAACGCCAACCCCAAAACCCTCCGCCGCATGACATGATATCTCCAACCTATGTCCCATCCTTAAAGTGATAGGCCTAAAAAAGTGTATTAACAAATAGAGAAAGAGGGAGGTGGTGCCTTTATTTCTCAAAATGGGGCTGTTAAGGTTCTGTGTAGGGATTGCTCTGTTCCGGAATTAAGATATTGGGCAGGGGCGGGAGGAGCAGGAGCAGCTACTTCTTCTTCTGCAAAACTCTGTGACCAGCCAAAAAACAAATATTTTCAACAAACATATTTAAAATATAATTAATTAATAGATCCTTCTTCCCAATTTGAATAAGTAAATCAAAACGTGGAATTATTCGCTGGCTTACCTTTTCTATTTCTCCTCTCAGCTTAGCATTTTCTCTCTTTAATTCTCCCATTTCTTGCTCTAACTCGTCTGTGTACGCCTTTTTGCATCATTCCCCAACCAAAAAACAAAACATCTTAAAGTTGATCAGTAAAAAGACGATGAAAAATAATATTATTATTTGATAATTAATGCATCATTTATCCACAAGAATTCTAACCAATATATATTACATAAAGTATAGTTGAAATATTTTGTGGGCTAAATATTGTATCTGAGAACTTTAAAAAGAGAGAAAAAGAAACCTGTTTTCTAGCTCTGGACCGAGCAGCAGACTCTCTGTTTTTGATCAGGCGCTTGCGCCGCCGTTCAGCCGCGGCATCATCGTCATTATTTTCGGGATTAACCCTTTTTTTGCACGAAGACGAAGAAACAAAAGAGGGGTTTTCAGCACAGTACTCCTGTTTTGTTTCAACAAAATGGTCAAGATGCCCAGATTTGAAGCTCAAGACGGTGGCCGGAGACGGAGCCGGAGCCAGAACCGGAGCCGGTGAGCGACATCCGAATGGGAAGCCAGTGCCGCCGACTTTATCATGATTATTTTGATGATGATGATGATGTGGGCCATAAGGATATGAATCGTCGTGTAAGAAATCTGGGAGGTTCATTCCGCCATCATAGATTGAGTGGACGGCGGCTGCGGGATGGTGGAGAGAAGGGAGGATGATGTGTTCCCAGACTTCGTCCATGGACTTTCTGGTAATTGCAGCAGCTAATGGGGGGGTTGTTGGGATGAATTTTGAGGGTGTAACTGAGATTTGCATGCTCGCTAGCTCTTATATGTTTTAATTCTATTTTAAGTTGTTACCAACTGATCCGATGAGGAAGAGAGAGAGAGAAAAAAAAAAAGAGAGAGTGAGTGAGTGAGTAGAATGGAAGAACCAAGTTAGCAAGAATGTTGGTTTGTCTTTTCTATATATGACAAGCTCACTAATCAGTCGACATATATGGTTCTTCACTCTGCCGACATGGTTAAGGATTTATTACGTTGTTTATAATTAGAACGCTCAATTAAATTAAATGTAGGATAAATATTTAATTAAAATTTTATTAATAAATTATTATATATTTATTCTATATTAGTGTTTAGATTTATAAAATTTATTTGAAGTTTTAATTCAAATAGAACCATGTTTTAATTTAATTATATATAACAATTAATTATAAGTAATGAATTCATTATAATTTTTTAATTAATTTTACTGGTCCAAAAAATTCACATATTATTAATTAATACAATTAATCGTTAGATTTGGAAAGATTTTTAATTTTAATGAATTTAAGTTAGTTGGGATATTAATTTAATAATAAAATTTATGTCTAATACTAATATAATTAAGTCACATGATATGCATGTTTAGAGAGATTTTTCCGCATCTAATTAAAATTATCCTGCATAAATTTGTTTCTTACATAAAATTGTGAACCTAAGACCTCCTACATAATTGCAAGAGGCCAAAGTTCTATATTTGTGACTATTTCCAAAGTAAAATTGGTAATTTTTAAAAATAGTTGTGGAGATCTTATCTTTGATATATTTATTTATTTTGAGAATATATAGTAGTACAATTAGGATTTGGCTCCCCTCTATCACATTTTTTCTTTAATTTCATTCAATAGGCCAATTATTTTGATGTTAATTATAAAAAAATAGGTCATTGTATTAAGATCAATCTTATAAAAAATTAAAATCATAAAAATATTTTCATGAGTTTAAAGTTTAAAGAATCTGCAACCATTAAAATTTTGATAAAATATTCACATATTCATTAAATGATGAATAAGTATTGGATAATTACTTTCATTTTCAAACAATAATGTTATTCTATATAATAAATTAGTTGAGCGGTGTCACAACAAGAAAAAGGTTTAATTCTGACGAAATTATTTTTGACGGACTTAATTCTTTCAGAATTAGAATAATATCGACTGAATATTTCGTCGATCATAAATCCCTCGGAAATAGTATAATTAGAATAATATCGATTGATTTCAATTGGACTATCCATAACTATATATGTAACACCCCAGTCCCACATCGAAAGATATGATATTTCAAGTCATGACTTTTTGGGTGAGTTTGTAGTGGGCTAAGATGACCCAAGATGATACTATTGGGCCAGTGTTTTGAGACTTTATTTTGATGAATTTGATTCGATTCGGACTTGGGATTTGACCCGAGATTTGTTCCGGACTCGGGATTTGACCCAAGTTATTTCATATGGTATCTGAGTCGATTTTTGAAAACTCGGGTTGAGTCATCCAATCGGGTTGTCGGAGGTGGGGACACGAAGGTGGTGGTATTATCCTGATGGAGAGATAGAGGTGGGAGGTGGGGACACGAAGCCACGGTAGGTATTATCCTGATAAACGGTTTAGAGAGGCAAAGATCTTTGGGTGGTGTGTGTGATCGATTCTCAAGGGGCGTCCACAAATTTAAGTGGGGAATTTGTAACACCCAAATTCCATATCGAAAGTGTAAGACCCCGAATTTTATGAAATAAAATTATTCAATTTTTTTCTTATAATTATTATTCAGTAAATGACTAAATTGATAAAAGTTAAAGTTAAGGGTGATATATGTAAAATTTTTAAAATAAGCAAGTGTTATAGAATATTCTTTTTTTGTCAAGGAATATTTGTTTGGTAGTGGAATATTTTTTTTGTCGGGGAATATTAAATGCGGCCACTTAGAACTATTTGTGGGTCATAGACACTCAATTTTTTTGCACTTTTATTCTTAACATTCAGGAAGGCGATTCGTCTTTCGGAGATAACCACGGAAGACAACTTACATCCATTAGGATACTCACTAGGAAGTTCGATTCAACCCGAACACAAACCGGGAATTTCATCTCAAACCCGGAACACACATCGGGAATGTCATTTCCAATCTTGGAGATAACCCCGAGGTACGCAGATCAAAAGACCGGCAACAACACCGGAGAGTACAATTCTTTCTCGGCGATAACACCGTGACGCTCAGTTTCAGTCCTATAAACAACACTGGGAGTAGCGACTCCATCCTTGGTGATAGCCCCAAGGGATGCCATTGCAATTCCGATGATAACTCTGGAAATACTTGTTTCAAATACATGCGATCAGCTTTAAGCTCAGACCTCCTACCGAGGCACTCATACCTCAGACCCGGAGAACAGGTGAGAAGAGCACACCCACGGATAGCGGTGAGGCATACAAACAAGCAGTCCACTCTCAGATATAACCTTGAGCAACGTCTGCTTTCAGCTCAAATCGGCGATGACCTCGGTGAAGAGTTGAAACGTCATCTTACCGCCTCAACATTTTCTCTCACAAGATGATATCGCGGCATACAAACAAGTAGTCCAATCTCAGATGTAACCCTGAACAACGTCTACTTTCAACTCAAACCAGCAATAACCTTGGCGAAGAGTCAAACGTCATCTTTCCCCTTCAACACTTGCGCGTCGTCTCAACACTTCATACATACATACATCCAACGATGTCCCACAAGAACCGAGGAATAACAATCCCGAGTGACTATTATGCATGACAGTACTTTGGATAGAATTTGAAGCTTGAAGACCATGGGCATGTGTGACGCCCCCAAAATTAGGTATACATCACCCATCTTGGGTCGCCACTTACATGGTACAGAATTTAAATACAACTTATTAACATAACTGTAGGTATACAATACGACATAAGCGTAAGTTTAAAATACAAATATCGTCTACTAGATATTATACAAACTCAAACAAAAGTCCTCATTACAATTATTATCACACTATTTCACGAGAATAGTGAGGACTACTAATCTATCTTGAGGACCATCACTTCGTTTCCCAGGCTCGTCAAATTTATATTCTCATTTCAAGAGAAAAAGTGAAAAGAAAGGGTGAGCTCAACTAGCCCGAAGAAATATTATGACTAAGATAATGCGAATAAATTATCAATAGTCTTCAACAATGTTAAACCGATAAAATACAATGACAACCCGGTTAAGCATATTGAATATCGCAATCCATTAAAAAGTCAAGTAGAAAATAAAATCTACTATCTTTTATGATTTAAAAGGTTTTTCATCACCTTTATATATTTGAGACTCGGCTTTAATAAATAATCCACATCATCGAATCACCCCGCGCTACGGCCAAGGATATTCTTTAGTATCACGACCACAATTATTCTCGCACTACGGGCGAGAATAGTTGTGTATTCATTAATGGTCATGATCATGCCAACAATCATCCATCAATGCACACTACGCCGAATCGAGGATTTTTACCACATCATTTGTAACATTACGGCCATGATTACAAGAATAATCACGGTGGTCATAATCATACCAAGTCCATCCATGCTCTACGAAGCCCACAGATGACTTTAAAAAATAAAATAAACATGAGGATGATGACAATGATATAAGAATTCAATAAAACAAGTTCAAGAATTATTTTATCCAGAATTATTAACGCCCAAATTGTCAACATGATATCGCTTTGTAGAGTAAAATTCAAGAATATCGAGAAGAGTATTTCCATGAAAGGATCTTGGATGAAGCCTTGAAATGTCAAGGATATTCCACTAATTTCATGGAGTATAGAAGTCAAAGTTTTAACCAATTGGGTATAATAAAGAATGTAATAACAAAAGAAATCACCACGCATGCGATAGATCAGACAGGCGAGTTATTCCAACAGAATAATAAATAACGGAACCGGTCCGCCAGTAAACGCATGTGACATGGATATTCCAATGTAATAATAATAAAGAGGCGGAACCAGGTGTAAAACACATGCATGAGGATGTTCCAGCAGAATAATAAGAGCGGAACCAGTCGGTGTAAAAAACACATGCATGTGATGTTCCAACAGAATAATAATAATAAGCGGAACCAGTCGGGTGTAAAACACATGTATGAGGATGTTCCAATAGAATAATAGAAGAATGTCACCAAGTATAGGGTAGATAGCGTGATACTGATTATTCCAATGTAATAATAAGCGAATGGAATAACATAAGGATTTCGCCAAGTATAGGGTACGGCGTATACAAGTTATGTATAGGGTATGCTACTTTTACAAAAGTTATTCCAATGAATAATAATGAATGGAATAATGAAGTTCTCTTGAAGAAAAAGAATAACACCCCTTACCGTAAAAGAGGCTGAATATAGAAGTAGTGAAGTAGCAGAATACTCTTCTTCTTTCTATAACTTTCTCTATAAAGCTTCTCTCTATAATTTCTCTCTCTAGAGTTTCAATGAATTAAAAGAAAATAATGAAGGAATGAGCTTTTATTTATAGGAAAATGGAATGCATAAGTAACTAATCCATGAAGCGGTCCAGATTGATTTACTTTAATCGGCGATCATATTTAAAGCAAAATCTTTTAAATAAAATATAATATATTCTATTTATATAAAAACATTTTACTATGCAAACACTATGCAAAACACTAAGCAAAAACACTATATAACACTATCATAATAAAATATAATATATTTTATTTATAAAATAACTTTAATAAAGTATTCTATTTTATATAAAAGATGTTTACATTTTATTACGTTAATAATACGAATAAAACAAAAAGTCATTATCGCTATAATAATAATTCATGACAATAATGGAATCAAACCGAGTGACTTCTCACATAAAGCTCGATAATCAATACCGGTGCTGTCTTACTTATGCAACCACACGTACATCTGTATTTCTTTACTACCGAGTAGTTCAACAAAGATCAACTGTAAAACTTCCGCCGTTATTTCAATAAAATATTTTTGTATGTTTTTTTCTCGATAATAATAATTACATTGTAGGGGTCCACCAATGATTGAGTAGTTGTACGAATATTCCCCGCTAAACCCAAGAATATTCCCCGACCAATCGAATATATAATATAACCACTTGCATACTTTGCAAAATTTATAAATATTACCCACAACTATAACATTATATCAAATTATTCCATAATATTCAAAAATAATATTTATAGAAAATTCATCTTTATTTATAAAAGTGGGTCTTCCGTAAAGATGGACCCTCTCTTCCCGACTTCGTACAACCTCTAATCCATGTCATTGCGTAACTCTCGACACAAGCGGTTAGAAGAAGGTCGGATATACCTCGTTCGGATGCTCGGATTAAAGTTACGTAAGTTCGGCGGACATTACTGAAGCTGCGAGTGCAGTGCGTGCTTGAGACGACGGGACCCACGAGGCTGGATGCACCACGACCACCACAGTACAAGCTGCAATTGCCCGCCAGAGGGTGTACTGCGACCATCGATCTATAAATATGAGCCTTGGGGTCAGCCATTTGAGGGAGAGAATGAGAAAAAAAGGTGAGGAAGCTCTGTCTATTTTACTCTGTATACACCCCTATTGAGTATTTCCCCTTCTATAAACATCTGTTAGCTCACATATAGCTATCTTTTTATCCGGCGGGAGCTGAGTGTTTATCGACATAAAGTCATAAAAGTCTACTTTGGCAGCCCACAGTAAGCCTTCTCACATTTTATAAAGTTTTCTTCTCATATTAGTACACATTGTTATACATATTGAGAGTCGTGGTGTTGTATGCGTTTACGGGACTTCGATTCAGTGGTTTTCATTTTCATTCTGTATATATATACTTATATATGTATATATTTCATATATGGACTAACATTATCGAAAGTTATGCCTCGATTGAGCTTGAATTTGACCCCCGAGCGTTTATCTTTTATATATATATATATATATATATATATATATATATATATACTTATATATATAATTGTTGTCGGATTATATCTCGATGAGCTCGATTTTACATCCATGCATATCTGAGTTATTCACTCTAGTATTATTCACTTCTGTATTCTCGGGTACTTTTGTGTTAAATACTATTCACGAGTTACTATTCACGGGTTACTTATTCACCCAATTACTATTCACGAATATTATTCACTTCCGGTATTTGGGGTACTTTTCATGTCTGGGGTACTATTTACGAGGTACTATTCTCAAGTATTATTCATAGGTACTATCATGGGTACTATTTATTTGCAAAAATATATTTCTTTTACGTGTCCAAATTATTTTTGGTACATGAATATTATTCTTGAATTTTACTCCATAAAAAAGATTCATGTTGACAATTTCGATATTTTAAACACTAGATAAATTTAAAGTTTTTAATATTTATCCTTGATTTCGTTTGATTAATGCTTATATCATTGTCATCATCCTCATGCTTATATTATGATGAAAGTCATTTTCGCTTACTACGCAAAGATGGACCGTTGATTATTGGTTTTACTGAGTTGTATATCTTTCGCTTACGTGCAAAAGATGAACTACTGATTGATGAGTATCTTTGGCTTATGTGAATAGATGAACTATTTATTGGTATGATTATGACCAGGGATCATTCGGTATAATCATGACCTGTAATGTTATAGATGATGTGGTAAAAGTCCTCATTGGCCCGAAGTGCATTGATGAACAGTTATTGGTGTGACGCCCCCAAAACAGGTATACATCACCCATCTTGGGTCGCCACTTACATGGTACAAAATTTAAATAAAACCTAATTATACAATAGTCGTGTAAAATACGACAAAACATAAACTGGGAGTTTTAATAAGAATATTGTCATCTAGACAATATCCACACTCAATGGAGTTCTCATTATATTTATTGTCACTTTATTTAATGTAATAGTGAGGACTACTAATGGTATCATCCGGACCGTCACTCCGTTCCCCGACTGGGTCCCATTTATATTCTCATTTTCCTCAAGAGAACAATGAAAGAAAGGGTGAGCTTCAACTAGCCCAAAGAAGAAATATTATGACTAAGATAATGCGAATAAATTATCCTTAGCCTTCAACAAAGATAACAACTAATGAGAATATAATAGACAACAATTTTTAGATCAACAACTACAATGGAATAATCAATCCATTAAGACTCAAGTAGAGCATAAAATCTACTATCTTCTATGATTTAAAAAGATTTTCATCAACTTTATCATTTGAGACTCAAACTTAATAAATAAACCACATCATCACTGCACCACGGCCAAGGATATTCATGTAATCATCAATGATCATGATTATACCGAATAATCCATGGTCATAATCATACCAACAACTGTCCACCAATGAATTACAGGCCAATGAGGACTTTTACCACATCATTCGTTACATTACGGTCATGATTATACCGAATAATCCCTGGTCATAATCATACCAAGTCCATATCTGCACGTAAGTCAAAGATGACTTTCATCACAATATAAGTATGAGGATGATGATAATAATATAAGTATTAATCAAACGAAAACAAGGATAAATATTAAAGACTTTAAATTTATCCAAATATTATCCATCACTTAAATAACTCATAATCTAATATTGTTAATATTATAACAATATTTTAATCACTTCTTAAACTTATAAACAATTTAATTTAATTATTTACACTTTACCAAATAATGCATTTAATTATTCAAAATGCCATACTCATAAGATTTCATCACCAATGATCAAATCACTCATCAAAAATCAGATATACCTTATATAGAATTTTCAAGCCCTAAAATCCTATTTACCAATTCTTCAACTTCACATAACATATTTAACTCGTATGTTTCAGAATTAAACCATTTCTATGAAAAATTACCAAATCAACTTATTATTTTTCTATCCTTTGTCCAAACATATATACATATATTTCATACACAACAAGTATTTTTTATAATTTTTCAACTCCCTTAAGTATTTTTCAAAAAATCAATTTCTAATTAATTCCTTAAGAAATTAGCTACCTCAAGTTTAACTCCGTAATTTTCCAAATCTTGGCAGGATCTTACACATGTTAACGTGAGCTTCCAGTTTAAATTTCATGGTCATCGGAGTTATAGAACTCCGGTTATAGCGTGTTTTTCGTCGGAAAAACTTAAATATTGAAATAGTCATAACTTGCTCATTTTAAGTCGGAATGAGCTCATTTTTGGACAGGAGGTACTTTATACCATATATTTCCATGTCCCAAAAGACCGGAATTTTTCTCACAAATTAAGTGGCTGAAATAGCCCTTACAAATTATGGGCAGTACTTTTTTCTATTTTTTTTTCACTTTTTCATGCTTTGTTAAAAATAGTCCATACAAAAATCTACAACTCCTCTTTCAGTGATTCCACTTGGAGATGTTAGAATACTTATCATAATATCCTCCCAAATTTTTCCAGAATTTTTGAATGTCCGAAAAATTACAAAACTACAAATTGGATTTTAACTCCGCCATGCAGTAATCACAATAAATAGATCATTTTCACAATTTAATAAGGAATGAATACGAAGGATCATTTACCATGCATGTGGTAATCCACATGTATAACATGTTATTCCAACAGAATAATAAATAATTGAACTAGGTTACAGAATATCACCGATAGGATATTCCAATGAGAATAATAAAGAATGGAATAACAATGTAAATCTCCATGCATACGATAGATCGCCGATGTATAAAAGTTATTCCAATAGAATAATAAATAATGGAACGAAGTCGGTAATATGCACAGGCATATGATATTCTAATGTAATAATAAAGAATGGAATAACAACAGAAATCACCATGCATGCGATGGCAAGAAATGCAGAAAGTTATTCCAATGTAATAATAAATAATGGAACCTGTGTCAAAGCGTTATATGCACCACAGGATATTCCAATGTAATAATAAAGAATGGAATAAATGTAAGAATTTCACCATATGTATGCGATACTTGCGATAAACAAAGTTATTCCAGCGAATAATAAAGAATGGAATAACAATAGCTCTCTTCATGAATACGAAAAGAAATAATACCCCTTACCTTAGAAAGAAACCGGATCTTTGGAGTAGAGAGGTAAAGATTTTTTTTCTTCTTTCTCTCTATAATAATTGCTTCTATAGCTTTAGCGAATTGGTGAGAAATGAAGGAGGAATGAGCTTCTATTTATAGGAAAATATAGTTTCGATAATTACGCGTTTTGGGATTTGAAATATTACAAGACAATACCTTCAACTTTTCTTTTATTTTAATTTAGTCCCGCAAGTATTATCAAACTTGCACCCCCCCTAATAGTAAATAATGTGAATCAACAGTTCAATCATGTGAATAAATAGTTATAATCATGTGAAAATACGAATTACAAAATAATACCTCACTCTATACCTCCATTTTTAACTTAGTCATGCAAGTATTATCAATCTTGCACCAACTCCCCTAATAGTACAAGAATGTGATTTAATAGTACTCACATGTAAACAAATAGTTATATAAGCATGTGAATTAGTCGCAATTAATTGCTCATTTATCTGATTAATTACCCGATTTATCAATATAACCCCCAGACATCAATTATCATAGGAATAAATGTCGATTTTCACTAACACTAATAATTTCAACACAATGGAACTATCAATTTCATCTTTAATCAACACAATATTATTCATAATTAATATTATAATTCACAATATTTAACAACCAGGTCGTTAATATTATCCCTAAGCTTTGATACCAACTGTGACGCCCCCAAAATAGGTATACATCACCCATCTTGGGTCGCCACTTACATGGTACAAAATTCAAATAAAACTTAATTATACAAATAAATGTGTAAAATACGACAAAACATAAATGGGAGTTTTAATAAGAATATTGTCATCTAAGACAATATCCACACTCAATGGAGTCCTCATTACATTTATTGTCACACTATTTAATGAATAATGAGGACTACTAATGCTATCATCTGGACCATCACTCCGCTCCCGACTCGTCCAAATTTATATTCTCATTTCTTGAAGAGAACGTTGAAAGAAATGGTGAGCTCAACTAGCCCAAGAAGAAATATTATGACTAAAATAATGCGAATAAATTATCCTTAGCCTTCAACAATATAACAACTAATGAGAATATAATAGACAACAAGTTTTAGATCAACAATTGCGGTAATAATAAGCAATCCATTAAGAGTCAGTAGAGCATAAAATCTACTATCTTCTATGATTTAAAAAGATTTTCATCAATTTTATCATTTGAGACTCAATTTTTAATAAATAAACACATCATCATCGCACGCACTTACCAAGGATATTCATGTAATCATCAATGGTCATGATTATACCGAATAATCCCTGATCATAATTGTGACGCCCCCAAAATAGGTATACATCACCTATTCTGAGTCGCCAAATACATGGTACAGAATACAAATACAATCTTAAATATACAACATGAGCCGTGAATTTTAATATAAATATTGTCTTCTAGACAGTATTAAAACTCAAAAGAAGTCCTCAATATATTTATTAACACACTATTTTATAGAATAGTGAGGATTACTAATGCTATCGTCTGGACCGTCACTCCGTTCCCCGACTAGTCCCTGCTACGTTCTCATTTCCAGAAGAGAACAATGAAAGTAAAAGGGTGAGCTCAACTAGCCTAGTAATAAATAGTATGACTAAGATAATACAGAATAAATTATCATTAGTCTTCAACAATGTTAAATTGATAAAATACAATAGACATCAAGTTTAACTGCAGTGAAATAAGCAACTCATTAAAAGAGTAAAGTAGAGAATAAAATCTAAAATCTTTTATGATTTAAAAAGGTTTTTCATCACTTTTATCGCTGAGACTCAGCTTAATAAATAATCCACATCATCTCTGCACTACGACCAAAGATATTCATTAGTATCACAACCACAAATTATCCATGCACTACGGCCAAGGATATTCGTGTATTCATCAATGGTCATGATCATGCCAACAACCTGTCCATCAATGCACTACGGGCCAATGAGGACTTTTACCACATCATTTGTAACATTACGGTCATGATTATACCAAATAATCCCGGTCGTAATCATACCAAGTCCATCTATGCACTACAGGCCACAAATGACTTTCAACATAATATAAACATGAGAATGATGACAATGATATAAGAATTCAATAAAACAAGTTCAAGAATTAATTTATCCAGAACCGATAACGTTCAAATTGTCAACAATCTTCGCTTTGTGGGGTAAAACTCAAGAATGCTCGGAAGAATATTTTCATGAAAAGATATCTTTGAATGAAGCGCTTAAATATCAAGGATATTCCACTAATTTCATGGAGTATAAAAGCCAAAACTTTAACCAACCGAGTATAATAAAGAATGGAATAACAAAAGAAATCACCGGATACGCGATAGATGCAAATACAGATAAAAGTTATTCCAATGAATAATAAATAATGGAACGTGTCATGCAGAACGCATGCATGTGATATTCTAATGTAATAATAAACAACGAAACCAAGTCGTGCGTAAACTTGCACGCATGTGATATTCCAATGTAATAATAAACAATGAGAACCGGGTCATGCGTAAACACACGTATACGATGTTCCAATGTAATAATAAATAATGTAACCGGTCATGCGTAAACACACGTATGTGGATGTTCCAATGAATAATAAATAACGGAACCCAGTCATGCGTAATGCATGTATGAGGATGTTCCAACGGAATAATAAAGAATGGAATAATGTAAGAATTTCACCACGTATGTGGTACTTCAGATTATAAGCGAGTTATTCCAACATAATAATAAAGAATGGAATAATGGAAGAATTTTACCAAGTATGCGATTGCTTGATGTATAAAAGTTATTCCAACATAATAACAAAGAATGGAATAATGAAGTTCTCTTCATGAAGACGAAAGAAAGAAATAATACCCCTCACCGTAAAAAGAAGAGTATTCCATTTGGTAGAGGCGAGGATATCCTTGAAGAAAACTTGCACTCACGCTTTCAAAGCTTCTTAAAACTCTAAAGAAATACGCCAAGATTATAGAAAAATTCTCCGAACTTACGGTGTGATTTTTAATTCTAATTAAGCATCCTATTTATAGGAAAATAGAAAGGATACTATGTCAAGACTATGCAATAAAATATAATATATTTTATTTATAATCAAATAAAATAAAACTTTATAAAAAGTATTATATTTTATAAAAAGATTTTACTATGCAAATACTATACGCAGCACTATGCAAATACTATGCATAATAAAATATAATATATTCTAATTATTGTCTAATAAAACAAATTACTTTATAAAAGTATTCTGCATTTATATAAAAAGATTTTACTATATAAAACACTATCGCATAATAGAATATAATATATTCTAATTATTGTCTAATAAAACAAATAACTTTATAAAAGTATTACATTTTATATAAAAAGCTTTTCTGTTTAATTACATTAATAATACTAATAAAACAAAATTTATATATATATATATATATTATACAATATAAACTTAGTGACTTCACAAAAAGACACCTCAATATATCTAACAACATTTATCATTATTATTATAATTCACAATATTAATCGACTGTGTCGCTCCCCGGAAAGAGGGCTTTCAATAAGGATTTCTCCCTATTGGCGCGCAATTAGGTGACCAAACCTCTCCTTGGCAGAACTTCTAGACATTGTTAATATTGCAAATAATAATATTAATAACTCTGTCATCTCAATTATTGATTTAATAATATATAAAATATCGACAATAATTGAATCAAATAACGTGAGCTACTATGCAACAATTACTGAAGCAATAATTGAACAAAACTGAGTGACTTCTCACGTAAGCATCAATAATCAATACCGTGTGATACTATGCAACCATGCGTATTACTGTACTTTTACTACTGAGTAGTTCAACAGTTTTAACTGTAAAACTTCCGCCGTTATTTTTATAAAAATATTTTTGTTATTTTCTCAATCCGACAATAATTCCGTTGTGGGGTCCACCAATGATTGTGTCGTCGTACGAATATTCCCTGTTTAAACAAATATTCCCCGACTAATCGAATATTATATAACAACTTGCGTACTTTAAAAAATTTATAAATATTACCCACAACTATAACATTATATCAAATTCATTTCATAATATTTAAAAATGATATTTATAGAAAGATCATCTTTATTAAAAAGTTGGGGTCTTACAATAATCATACCAACAACTGTCCACCAATGAATTACAGGCCTATGAGGACTTTTACCACATCATTCGTTACATTACGGTCATGATTATACCGAATAATCCCTGGTCATAATCATACCAAGTCCATCTCTGCACGTAAGCCAAATATGACTTTCATCACAATATAAGCATGAGGATGATGATAATAATATAAGCATAAGGATAAATATTAAAGACTTTAAATTTATCCAAATATTATCCATCACTTAAATAATCATAATCTAATATTATTAATATTATAATAATATTTTAATCACTTCTTAAACTTATAAACAATTTAATTTAATTGTTTACACTTTACCAAATAATGCATTTAATCATTCAAAAATGCCATACTCATAAGATTTCATCACCAATGATCAAATCACTCATCAAAATCAAGATATATACCTTATATAGGATTTTCAAGCCCTAAAATCCTATTTATCAATTCTTCAACTTCACATAACATATTTAACTTATATGTTTCAGAATTAAACCATTTCTATGAAAAATTACCAAATCAACTTATTATTTTTCTATCCTTTGTCCAAACATATATACATATATTTCATACACAACAAGTATTTTTTATAATTTTCAACTCCATTAAGTATTTTTCAAAAATCAATTTCTAATTAATTCCTTAAGAAATTAGCTACCACAAGTTTAACTCCAGAATTTCCCAAATCTTGGCAGGATCTTACACATGTTAACGTGAGCTTCCAGTTTAAATTTCATGGTCATCAGAGTTATAGAACTCCGGTTATAGCGTGTTTTTCATCGGAAAAACTTAAATATTGAAATAGTCATAACTTGCTCATTTTAAGTCGGAATGAGCTCATTTTTGGACAGGAGGTACTTTATACCATATATTTCCATGTCCCAAAAGGCCAAAATTTTTCTCATAAATTAAGTGGCCAAAACAGTCCTTACAAAATTGTGGGGAGTAGCTTTTTCTTTTCTTTTTTTTTTCACTTTTTCATGCTTTGTTAAAAATAGTCCATACAAAAATCTACAACTCCTCTTTCAGTGATTCCACTTGGAGATGTTAGAAAACTTATCATAATATCCTCCCAAATTTTTCCAGAATTTTTGAATGTCCGAAAAATTACGAAACTACAAATGGATTTTAACCCGCCATGCGGTAGTCCACGTAAACAGATCATTTTAAAAATTTAATAAGGAATGAATACGAAGGATCATTCACCATGCATGTGGTAATCCACATAGACAAAAGTTATTCCAATGAATAATAAATAATGGAACAAAGTTAGGCGTAATACTTAATCGTATACGATATTCCAACAAAATAATAAAGAATGGAATAACAATGAAATCACCACGCATGCGATAGATCGCACAAACAAAGTTATTCCAATGTAATAATAAATAATGGAACCGGTCGAGCGTAATACGCACCGGCTAGGCATGATATTCCAATGAATAATAAAGAATGGAATAATGAAGAATTTCACCGTGTATGCGGTGCCAGATTATAGCGAGTTATTTTTGTTAGAGTTTATGCCCTAGAGGCTAATTATTTGATATAATTGCTTAACATTTTGATATTATATTTGATTGAATAATTGAATGATTTTATTATGGTTTTATTTATTGTGTTATATAAATATTAACATAATAAAATTCCTTAGAATAGTGATACAAATTATATAGTTTCAAGTATGTGACTTGAACATGAGATTATATAATTATAATTAGTATCATTATTCTTAAAAGTCCCTAGTCGAGTATCATTGTTGATGAGACAACAATGATGCATTGAGACTAGTATGTGGATTGACTGATGACCAAATCTCATTGGTCATAAATATATGAGATATTAAGTCAATGCATAGGTACATATTAAAGAACGATGTACTGGACAGACCCACCATGAGAATTCTACGTGGAACATTATGCAAAGTGTCATTAGCGATTCTCATAGTGACAATGATGTAATGGTCCTCCGACCTGAAATCACTATATTACTACACGAGAATTTATGTACTTTGATATCATTAAATGCCACCTTTAATAAGGTGGACTATAAAGATGATTATTGGGTACATCATGAATCGTGTGAGGAATATGAGTGATCTAGATGGAATTTAACCCTCCTATATATTAGGGGTGATATCCATAGGCCTCTTGATTGAGTAGGACTATGAAATGTATGGCCATGCTCAAATAGTGATTTGTTTCATATAGTCTACTCATTGATCAAGAAAACTTCATTAAATTATGAAGAGTATGACACATTCCATGACTCGAAGTTTAATCTAGGATATTAAGGTTAAAAGGATTAAATTACATTGAAAAATTGGTCATGAAAAGGTTGCATCGAATCATCGATCTTATTATTACTTGGGTAGCGGTGATGCATTACTAGATGTCAACATCGTTTATAATTTTATAATATGATTATAAAATTATTGCCAACGTAATAATAACCTATAAGGTCACACATATAGAACGTAATTTAAAGGGAATAAATTTAAATTTTAAGGATTTAAATATATTAATATAATTAATAGTATTTAAATCATTTAATTTAAATTAAAAGGATAATTTATATATATGTATATTAATTAAATAAGACTTAATTAAGATATATATATATATATATATATATATAAATTTGGATTTTATAAAATTAGGTTTTGATTTGATTAATTATTTTTAACTAGTATATATATGATATATAGCACTACTTAGGGTTATATCATAATTGAAAACCCTAGCCACCGCTTTAGAGAGAGACTGTAGAGAGAAAGCAGTTTCATAATCGTTCCTTTTGGTGGCTAGTATCATAAGTCCTCTTATTGCGAGAATCGCGTTTGACGGTTCATGCGGCGTTCATGTGGATACCGTAGAGACGCGATTCTAATTGGATTGTGTAAAGGATTCGAAGCTATTTCAGAACTTTTTCATAATTGGTATAATATCTAAACCACTGAATTAATTTTAGTTTCGCTTAGATCCTATTTTGGGTTTCGGAATTGCTTTGATTTGTTTTCTATTTTCGCTGCGTTTTATGCCGAAATCCCTTCAATTCCAACAAAATAATAAAGAATGGAATAACAATAGCTCTCTTCATGAATACGAAAGAAATAATACCCTTTACCTTAGAAAGAAACTAGAAACTGGAGTAGAGAGGTAGCAGACTTTTCTTCTTCTTTCTCTCTATAATTTTTCTCTATAATAATTTATAAGACCCCAACTTATTATTAATGAAATTTAATTTTCTCTATTTATTATTTTGAAATAGTAAGGGTTGATTTGATTAATGTGGATAGTTAAGGGTTAAATACGCAAATATTTCAAAATAAGCAAGTGGTTATAAAATATTCATTGTTGTCGGGGAATATTCGTTTGGTCGTGGAATATTCGTGATTGTTGGGAATATTAAATGCGACGGCGTAGCCACCATGTGTGGGCCCATAACGGAAAGCGATTGGATGAAGAAAACGACAAATATAAGTTGTTTTTAAAAATTGGCGTAGTTATTACAAGATTATCTTTGTTGGAATAATCTTGGTTAAAACACACTAATACGGCGTTGTTGAGCGATAGCTTACCAGACGGTATTGCACCAATTATTGATTCTTACGTAAGAAGGCACTACTCAATAATGGTTACAAAGAATTAATTCTTATTCGAGTATTTTATTGAGTTAATAATTGTGCGTTGATATTTTTATTTGTCATTGTTTCAATAATTGTCATTACACAAAGATTTTTCATTATCGAAGCAATAATTCATATTATCTGAATAATATTATTAGATAACATTATTGGCAATGTCTAGAAAGTTCATCTAAGGAGAGGTTTGGTCACCTAATTCGCTAGTAAGAAGAAATTCTTATTGGAAAGCCCCCTTCTCAGGAACCGCTGGTTGTCGATATTGTGATTTGTAATATTATTTGTGAATAATTAATTATTGATTTATATGATGAGGAAAATATTAATTTTATGTGGATATAGATGGAGAAAATTTTAAAATGACAATTGTTGAAAATTAATATTTTATCTTTTTACGATAAAATAATTCATTTAAATATATTATTTTAATAATATATTAACGGTGATATTTTACAAACGAATGGGGGATATATGAGTATACGAGGAGGAAGGGTATTTTTGTTGCAATAAATGTTTAAAACATGTTAAACATGTAAATTGGACCCCATTTATTGGTGAAATTTGATTATAGCATGTAAAATGAAATCTGTTTGTGGATTTCGGTCAATTTCTATTTGGAATTTGGAAAACTTTCTTCCGCAAAGTTGTAGAGAATTGAATTTCATATAAAAACTCGCGAGATTCGAATTTTTCGATGAAAGGGCTATTTATTATGAATTATTGAAGTTAGGATTAATTGATTATCATTTTTGGAGTTTTAAGTAACTTTTGCATGAAAACGTTTTTGTCACTTATGGGACATGTGTTAGTGGTTGATTTCAAATTTGATGGTGTGCGTGAGGAAGATGTGGAAAAATAATATTATTAATATATTAAATTTTACGCTTTGGTGTTCTAAGCAATTTCTATAAATAGGGTCTTAGGTTAGAATTGAAAATCACACCGTAAATCAAGTTTTCTCTCTATATTATCGAGCGTATTCTTGTGAGTATTTTGAGTATACTTTGAGTATTGCTAGGCGGTTGCAAGTTCCTTCAAAGACTATACCCCGGTATTCTAGCTAGAAATCTTGATCTTTCGAGGTAAGGGATATTTTTTTTTTGTAATGATATTATTTCTTCAATATCATTTATCTTTAAAATATTGATTTGAAGTTTTTATCAAATTTGGAACTTTTTCATGTCGGGGTTACTATTCATGGGTTACTATTCATGAGTTACTATTCACGAAGTTACTATTCATGAGTTACTTATTCACGAGTACTATTCATTAAGTACTATTCATGAAGCGTGAAGATGTTTTGTGGAATTTCTATCTTTGGTGTGTGAGTTACTATTCACGATATACGGCCTTTATTCACGATATCTGACACTATTCACGATACTGTACTATTCATAGAAAAATAAAATTTCTTCTTTTCGTCCAAACATCTATTCGGATACTAACTCGATTGTATCCATGTTTTGATCATTCTTGAATTTTACACCACTATGATTATTTTTGAGGTATTTTGGACGTGGATAAAACCAAGTACGAATCCTTAATCCTTAATCCTTGTCATTTTGTTTCTTTGGATTCGTTTCTTTAAAAAAATATTTTCATCATCCTCGGTCTTAAATGATGATATTATGGAATATCTTTGGCCCTGTAGTGAAAAGATGAATGATTTCTTAAGAATATCTTTTGGCCGTAGTGCAAAGATGAATGATTTGAAGAATATCTTTGGCCCGTAGTGCAAAAGATGAGCAGTGTTTAAATGAACATGACTAATCGATGAATATCTTTGGCCCAGAGTGCAAAGATGAATATTTGATTCCGATGTATATTGATTGATATTACAGGGGATAAAAGATAGGCGATGAACTTTTAAATTCATACATAGAAGATAGTAGTTTGCATTCTCTACTTAACTCTTCTAATGAATTATTATTTTTTTCATTGCGAATATTGATTTAAAATTTGTTGTCTATCAGATTCTATTATATTTTTCCTGTTGAAGACTAACGATAATTTGTTGTATATTATCTTAGTTATAATATTCTTTCTTGAGCTAGTTGAGCTCACCCTTTTCCTTTTTGTTCCATTTTTTTCTAGGAGGCGAGAATATAGCGAAGTACGTAGTCTGGGTATGGAATGAAGGTTTTAGAAAGGATTGTATAGTAGTCCTCACCATTTTTTGTAAAATAATGTATCAATAAATGTGATGAGGATTTATTTGAGTATAGATATTGTCAGAAGATAATATTTGTATTCAAACTCACGATTTCTTGTTGTAATAATAAAGTTGTAGTTGTTTACATACCATGTATTGACAACTTCGTAATGAATAGGTGATGTATACCTATTTTTGGGGGCGCCACAGTTGGTATCAAAGCTTAGGGATATGATCTCTGGCGGAGATCGGGGAATAGAACTAGGAGGGAGGAGACGTAAATCCTTTTAGTGTGTCCTACCTAAGCTTATTTGTTAGTTGGTCGATATATAGGGATATTATGTGATATATTGATTTCCTTAATTAACCCTTGTTTTATGATAGTATTTGAGAATGTCAATGAGAATATTAACAATGGAAATGAGAAGTGAGTGGATACTCACCAATGAGGAGGAGAACGCAGCAACAGTCGGGCAATGTTCCTCCCATGAACAACACCATTGAAAGCGAGATGATGAACGAGGGGATGTTTAGAAGTTTTTTGCGTTCATGCAAAATCAGACGAGGAGACTCGTGTTCAAAAATCGAGGAGGAAATGATAGCAATTCACGGGTTGTCACAATGCAAGCGATTCGAAGAGTTGGGACCACGAATTTAAGGGAAAGCAGATCCGATCATGGCGGAAACATGGGTCAAACAAATTACCAAGATATTCGATGTCTTGGGATGACGCGGAGAACAGAAGGTTCCATTCGCCACCTTTATGTTAAAAGTGGCGGCGGACTCATCGGTGGGAGTCTCGTGAAGCGTACTCCATCCGTACCGCACTTTCAAGATGTCTGTCTGGGAGACGCGTTTGAAGCTATTTAATGACAAATACTTTCACGAAAGTGTTCGCTATATGAAGGAAGTGGAGTTCATCGATTGGAACAAAACAACATGACGGTGTCTCGAAGACGAGGCAAAGTTTGCAGAGTTATCCGAGTTTGCACCTCATTTGGTGGAGAATGAGGCGTATGACGCGGATGTTTCTTAGAGGTTTGAAACCCCAAGATACGCCAAGATCTCATTTCTCATAAATTTCTCTTTATTCAGATGTTGTAAATAGGGCTCAATTATTAGAAGCGAGATAACGAGTACGGTCAATTGAGGACCACAACCGAGGATCGTATCGAGAGATAGCGATCAATAATGAATAATGATAACTGCGGAGAAAAAAGCAGACGGATAGAAATGGTAACCACTCGGTGGTAATCATGGCCATGAAAATAGAAGAAGCGAGTCGAGAGGAGATTTTAAAAGAGGAGATTTAATCAACGACCGTATGAAGAAGATGATAAAGGTTTACAAGAATCGGTTCTAAGGAGGAGAACGACCACCGGTCATATGCTACAAATGCGAAAAGAGGGACATATCGGTCAAAGCGCCTACAACAGTTCAAGGTATGCTATAATTGTGGAAAGGAAGGACATATCGCCGAGATTATGACGATGGCGAAACCTAGTTCAATGGGGACGGTGACTCAAAAAAGATCGTCCCGTAAAAGTCAAAGTCAACGATTAGGAAGAAGCGTTTGTTGTGATTTGGTCATAATGCGAGGAACCCAAACGAGGTGATCATGGGTAAGCTATTTATAAATTCTTGCGAAGTTTATACCTTACTTGATACCTGGTGTATACCCATTCATTTATCTCTCTGCGTGTGCTCAACGTTTAAACTTAACTCGGGAGAAATTAGACTTTGACCTATCTGTGGAAACTCCGTTAGAGAAACTTTCATCACATCCATCGTTTATAAATCTTGTTTGATTCAAGTTGGCACCATTACCTTACCGTTGACCTTATCTCTTTAAAGATACTTGCTTTTGATGTGATTTTAGGGATTGATTGGTTAACTACTCATCATGCCAAAATTGATTGTTTTAAATAAGGTTGTTAGTTTTCATATTCTAACCAACCCTTTGTTATTTAATTCAAGCAACTAAACCATTAAAATCAATCATTTTCATATCTAATCATAAAGCTATTCGTTTATTAAAAAGCGGATGTCAAGCTTTCTTAGCCCATGTTATGGATTTGAATAAAGACACGTCAAATTTGAATAATATTTCTGTTGTTATTGACTTTCTCGGACGTATTTCTAGAAGAACTTCCGGTCTACCCCGTAACGTGAAGTTGAATTCTTTATTGATCTTGAACGTACAAAGCCCATTTCTAAAACCCCATATCGAATGGCTCCTATTGAACTTCGGGAGTTAAAGGTCCAACTACGAGAATTGTTGGACATCGGTTTCATCTCGTCTTAGTACATCTCCTTGGGGTGCTCCTGTTTTATTTGTAAAAGAAGAAAGACGGGGAGTACGCGACTTTTGTATTGACTATCGGGAATTGAACCATGTCACCATCAAGAATAGGTATCCCTCACCTCGTATTGATGACTTGTTTGACCGATTGTTGAAGGGCACAATTCTTTTCAAAATCGATCTTCGATTCGGATATCATCGGTGAAGATTAGGCGAGGATATTCCAAAGGCGCCTTGAACTTCGGTATGGGCATTATGAATTCTTAGTCATGTCTTTCGGACTAACTAATGCTCCCGCGGCTTTCATGGATATGATGAACCGAGTATTCAAAGAATATTTGGATCAATTCGTTGTTGTCTTTATTGATGACATCCTCATATATTCCAAAAGCCGTGAAGATCATGAGCACCATTTGAAATTTGGTACTCAAAGGCTTCGTGAAAACCAACTATATGTCAAATTGAAGAAATGCGAGTTCGGCGAGGAAGTAGCATTCCTTGGGCACGCGTGGTGTCGAAACATGGAGTATCTGTTGATCCGCCAAGATCAAGCAATACAAAGTTAGGGAGCAACCAAGTCCATGATCAAATACGTAGCTTTTGGGCTTATTTGGTTATTATCGAAGATTCGTGGAAGGGTTTTCTCGAATCGCTACTCCATTAACTTCGCCTAACTCCTAAGGATACAAAATTCGTTTGGAGCGAAGAATGCGAGAAAAGTTTCCAAGAGCTTAAGAGGAGACTTATTTTAAGACTGTTCTAACAATACCATCCGGTTGGATGGATTTGTTATCTACAATGATGCTTCGTGCAAAGGGTTAGGATGTGTTCTCATGCAACGTGGGAAAGTCATAGCCTATGCCTCATGACAACTTAAAGAGTATGAGAGAAATTATCCTACTCATGATCTAGAGTTGGCACCAATCGTTTCGCGCTTAAAATATGGAGGCACTATCTATATGGGGAGAAAGTGGAGATATATTCGGACCATAAAAGCCTTAAATATTTCTTCACTCAAAAGAACTCAACATGCAAAATGACGTTGGCTCGAACTATTGAAAGACTACGACCACACTATTCAATACCATCCCGGTAAAGTTTAACGTGGTATGACGCGTTGAGTGTAGAAGATCATATGCGAGGAGCGAGTGTGATGATGTCAAGTATACGACAGAGCCAACTTTAATAGAAAAAGTTAAGGTTGCTCAAGCCACCAACCCGTGAGGTGATGCGTATGAAGAAGAAAGTACAAGAAGGAGCTATTCCTAAGCGAGAATTGATGAAGAAGGAATACTTGAGTCCACTCTAGACTTTGTGTTCCTAACGACTCGATTTGAAGTACAAGATTATGATGGAGGCACACAACACGCCATTTGCAATCCATCCTGGAAGTACTAAAATGTATCGTGATCTTGACATACATTTTGGTGGAACAATATGAAGAGAGAGATTGCAAAGTTTATCTCAATGTGTATAACTTGTCAACGTGTAAAGGCGGAGAATCTAGTACCTAAGGGTCCGTTGCAACCACTTGAGATTCCGGAATGGAAGTGGGAACACATTACCATGGATTTTCACGGGTCTTCTACGGTTTCTCAAGGCATCAATGCTATTTGGGTTATTGTTGATAGATTAACCAAGTCCGCTTCATTTTTGCCGATCACGGAGACTTATTCCTTGAACGTCTTCTTGCTAGTATGTGACGTGAATGAGATTGTGAGGTTGCATGGCATGCCCAGTATCCATATGTTTCGGATCGTGACCCAAGATTCACTTCAAGATTTTGGGTTAGCTTGCAAAAAGCTATGGGCACGGATTTGCGATTTAGTTCGCATACCATCCCCAAACCAGACGGACAATCGAGAGGACTATTCAAACTCTTGAAGATCTATAAAGACTTCGTGTCCTAGACTTCAAGGGTAGTTGGGATAAGTATTTACCATTGGTGGAATTCTCCTACAACAACAGTTATCGTGCAAGTATAGGTGTGGCTCCATTCAAGCATTATATGGACGAAAATTTTGTTCTCCAATATGTTGGGATGAGGTGGGTGAAGTAACATTGTTGGGACCCGAAGTTAAGACGTATGACTCACCGAAAAGATCCAAATGATTCGACAACGATACAAAGCGGCACAAGATCGACAAAAGAGTTATGCGGATCTTCATCGAAAGGACGTGGAATTTAATGTAGGGGATCATGTATTGTCATGAGTTGCTCCATGGAAGGGAGTTACAAGATTTGGGAAGAGAGGAAAGCTCAATCCACGATTTATTGGTCCATTTCAAATTCTTGACCGAAAGTAGGAAATTTAGCCTATAGACTTGCGTTACCTCTACAGTATGTCTCGTGTTCATAATGTGTTTCACATATCTCGTACTTTCAGTAAATATGTGAAAGACCCGAACCACGTTATAGAGTTAGAATCGGACGAGATAGCCAAGACTTAACGTATGAGGAGGTACCGTCAAGATTTTGGATAGGAAGGAGCATGTCCTACTGCAAAGGTCAGGTCATACCACAAGTTAAAGTTTTGTGGAGGAATCATGCTTTATAGAGGAAATGATCTGGGAATTGGAAACGGAAATGAAAGCGAGGTATCCTCACCTTTTGAAAACACCGTATCGCACGTCAATTTCGAGGACGAAATTTCATAAGGAGGGAGGTTGTAAGACCCCAACTTATTATTAATGAAATTTAATTTTTCTATTTATTATTTTGAAATAGTAAGGGTTGATTTGATTAATGTGGATAGTTAAGGGTTAAATACGCAAATATTTCAAAATAAGCAGTGGTTATAAAATATTCATTGTTGTTTGGGAATATTCGTTTGGTCGTGGAATATTCGTGACTATCGGGGAATATTAAATGCGACGGCTCGACCATGTGTGGGCCCATAACTGGAAAGCGATTGGATGAAGAAAACGACAAATATAAGTTGTTTTTAAATAGCGGGCAGAAGTTATTGTATTAATATCATTGTTGGAATACCCGGTGGTTAAAACACACTAATACTGGCGTTGTTGAACAAGTAGATTACCAGTATTGCACCAATTATTGATTCTTACGTAGAAGGCACTACTCAATAATGGTTACTGATGAATTCTGCTCAAAGTATTTTATTGAGTTAATAATTGTTGCGTTGATATTTTATATTCATGTTGTTTGATAATTGTCATTACACGTATTTTTCATTATCGAAGCAATAATTCATATTATCTGAATAATATTATTAGATAACATTCTTGGCAATGTCTAGAAAGTTACATCTAAGGAGAGGTTTGGTCACCTAATTGCGCTTAGTAAGAAGAAATTCTTATTGGAAAGCCCTCTTTTCCAGGAACCGCTGGTTGTCAATATTGTGATTCGTAATATTATTTATGAATAATTAATTATTGATTTATATGATGAGGAAAATATTGATTTTATGTGGATATAGATGGAGAAAATTTTTAAAATGACAATTGTTGAAAATTAATATTTTATCTTTTTACGATAAAATAATTCATTTAAATATATTATTTTAATAATATATTAACGGTGATATTTTTACAACGAATGGGGATATATGAGTATACGAGGAGGAAGGGTATTTTATTGCAATAAATGTTTAAAACATGTTAAACATGTCGGTGGACCCCATTTTTATTGATGAAATTTGATTATAAACAGTAAAATTGCCTGTTTGTGGATTTTGGTCAATTTCTATTTGGAATTTGGAAAAACTTTCTTCTGCAAAGTTGTAGAGAATTGAATTTCCTATAAAAACTCGCGAGATTCAAATTTTTCGATGAAAGGGCTATTTATTATGAATTATTGAAGTTAGGATTAATTGATTATCATTTTTTGGAGTTTTAAGTAACTTTTGCATGAAAAACGTTTTTGTCACTTATGGGACATGTGTTAGTGGTTGATTTCAGCTGATGGTGTGCGTGGGAAGATGTGGAAAAATAATATTATTAATATATTAAATTTTTCGCTTTGGTGTTTCAAGCAATTTTCTATAAATAGGGTCTTAGGTTAGAATTGAAAATCACACCAAGCTCAAGTTTTCTCTCTATATTATCGGCGTATTCTTGTGAGTATTTTGAGTATACTTTGAGTATTGCTAGAGATTGCAAGTTCCTTCAAAGACTATATATTATTCTAGCTAAGATCTTGATCTTTCGAGGTAAGTGGATATTTTTTTTTTGTAATGATATTATTTCTTCAATATCATTATCTTTGAAAATGTTGATTTGAAGTTTTATCAAATTTGGAACTTTTTTTATATCGGGGTTACTATTCATGGGTTACTATTCATGAGTTACTATTCACGTTCTTATTCATGAGTTCTTATTCACGATTCTTATTCATTTAGTACTATTAAGTGAAGCGTGAAGATGTTTTTGTGGAATTTCTATCTTTTGGTGAGAGTTCTTATTCACGCATTATACGGCAGACTATTCACGATCGACACTATTCACGTATCTTGGTACTATTCATAGAAAAATAAAATTTCTTCTTTTCGTCTAAATCATCTATTCGGATACTAACTCGATTGTATCCATGTTTTGATCATTCTTGAATTTTACACCACTATGATTATTTTTGAGGTATTTTTGGGACGTGGATAAAACCAAGTACGAATCCTTAATCCTTAATCCTTGTCATTTTGTTTCTTTGGATTCGTTTCTTTAAAAAAATATTTTCATCATCCTCGGTTTTAAATGATGATATTATGGAATATCTTTGGCTTTGTAGTGAAAAGATGAATGATTTCTTAAGAATATCTTTTGGCTGTAGTGCAAAGATGAATGATTTCTGAAGAATATCTTTGGCCCGTAGTGCAAAGATGAGCAGTGTTTAAATGAACATGATTAATGATGAATATCTTTGGCACATGTAGTGCAAAAGATGAATATTTGATTCAGATGTATATTGATTGATATTCTGGGGATAAAAGATGAGCGATGAACTTTTAAATTCATACATAGAAGATAGTAGTTTGCATTCTCTACTTAACTCTTCTAATGAATTATTATTTTCTCTGCGAATATTGATTTAAAATTTGTTGTCTATTGTATTCTATTATATTTTTCCTGTTGAAGACTAACGATAATTTGTTGTATATTATCTTAGTCATAATATTCTTTTCTTGAGCTAGTTGAGCTCACCCTTTTCCTTTTGTTCCATTTTTCTCGGAGGCGAGAATATAAGCGAAAGTATGCAGTCTGGGTATGGAATGAAGGTTTTAGAAAGGATTGTTTAGTAGTCCTCACCATTTTTGTAAAATAATGTATCAATAAATGTGATGAGGATTTATTTGAGTATAGATATTGTGCAGAAGATAATATTTGTATTCAAACTCACAGCTTTCTTGTTGTAATAATAAAGTTGTAGTTGTTTACGTACCATGTATTGACAACTTTCGAGAATAGGTGATGTATACCTATTTTGGGGGCGTCACATAATTGCTCTATAGCTTTAGCGAATTTTGGTGAGAAATTAAGGAAGAATGAGCTTCTATCAAGAGGAAAATATAATTTCGATAATTGTACGTTTTGGGGCTCAAAATATTACAGTACAATACCTTCAATCTTTCTTTCATTTTTAATTTAGTCCTGCAAGTATTATCAAACTTGCACCACCTCCCCTAATAGTAAATAATGTGAATCAATAGTTCAATCATGTGAATCAATAGTTATAATCATGTGAAAATACGAATTACAGTATAGTACCTCCATCTATACCTCCATTTTTAACTTAGTCATGCAAGTATTATCAATCTTGCACCAACTCCCCTAATAGTACAAGAATGTGATTCAATAGTACACACATGTGAACAAATAGTTATATAAACATGTGAATTAGTTGTAATTAATTGTTCATTTATCCGATTAATTACCTGATTTATCAATATAACCCCCAGACATCAATTATCATCGGAATAAATATCGATTTTCACTAACACTAATAATTTCAACACAATGGAACTATCAATTTCATCTTTAATCAACACAATATTATTCATCATTAATATTATAATTCACAATATTTAACAACTAGGTCGTTCCCAGGAAAGAGGGGGCTTTCCGATAAGGATTTCTCCTTATTGGCGCGCAATTAGGTGACCAAACCTCTCCTTGATGAACTTAGACATTGTCAATATTGTAAATAATAATATGAATAACTTTGCCTTCTCAATTATTAATTTAATAATATAACATATTATGCGAGATGATCTTTGTGACAATAATTGAATCAATAATATGAGAGATATGATGCAACAATTATTCGTAGTAATAATTGAGTATAAGCGAGTGACTTCTTACGTAAGCATCAATAATCAATACAGGTGTCTTACTACTATGCAATCGCAGCATTATTCTTGTACTTTTACTACCGGGTAGTTCAACGGTTTTTAACGGTAACACTTTGTAGTTATTTTTATAAAAGATAATTACATGCGTTTTCTAACTACGACAATACTTTCGTTGTGGGGTCCACCAATAATTGTGCCGTCGTACGGATATTCCCCGACAAAAAGAATATTCCTCGACCAATCGAATATTATATAATCACTTGCTTACTTTGCAAAATTTATAAATATTACCCACAACTATAACATTATATCAAATTCACACCATAATATTAAAAAAAATATTTCGAGAAATTTAAATCTTTATTCAGAAAATTTAGGGTCTCACAATTGGTATGATTATAACCAGGGATTATTCGGTATAATCATGACCATTGATGATTACATGAATATCCTTGGCCGTAGTGCGGGGATGATTCGATGATGTGGATTATTTATTGTCGAGTCTCGTGATAAAATATTGATTATACACTTTTAATTCGTAAAAGATTGTAGATATCATGCTCTACTTGACTCTTCTAAAATACAGTTGTATGTCTTTGGCTTGTAGTGTAAAAGATGAATTGTTAATGAATATCTTTGGTCAGTAGTGCAAAGATGAATTTATTAGTAAGATTATGGCGAGGGAATTGTGATTTGGTATAACCATGATTTTTGATGTTTACGGTGAAGATAGGTGATGAAAATTATCTTAGATCACAGGTGCGAAGAGGAATTTAGAATCATAATTATGATTATGAGTTATTCATATGATTGTGGACGAGGAATTGTTGATTGATGTTACGAGGATAAAACATTGTTGGTGGACTTTTAACATGGAGAAGATAATTGATCCGATAAATCTATTTGACTCTTCTAATGGATCGCTTTCGTTCAATTTGCGAACTTTGGTTGAAAAGTTTTATCATCTACCATATGTTCTAAATCTCTGATTTATTACTGATGAAGGCTATTGATGATGTCACTTATCTTTAGTCATGATATTCTTTACTAGGCTAGTTGTGCTCACCCTTTTTGCTTCACAATTCCTTTCAGGTAATAAGAGTGTAGCTGGGTCGAGCGGGAGTAACAGGAGAATAGAACGATGGTCTATAGCGGTTGAGGTTCTCCTTAAATAGTATAGAAATAATTTTATTGAGAACTTTAGACATGTGTGTCGTATTGTATACGTCATTTGATATTTAATTTTGGTGAACCGAATAGGGTGAGGTGAACCCAACTTTGAAAGGGTGTTTTGCCACTATCATACAAGATGTCTAATGACATACAACCTCCTGTTATCATAAGACAGGGTTGTGCACATCCACTTGCTGAGTATATCTACGAGCACTACCTATATTGTAAGACCCCAACTTATTATTAATGAAATTTATTTTTCTCTATTTATTATTTTGAAATAGTAAGGGTTGATTTGATTAATGTGGATAGTTAAGGGTAAAATACGCAAATACTTCAAAATAAGCAAGTGGTTATAAAATATTCATTGTTGTCGGGGAATATTCGTTTGGTCGTGGAATATTAATCTTTGTCAAGGGAATATTAAATGCGACGGCAATGACCATGTGTGGGCCCCATGTGAAAGCGATTGGATGAAGAAAGCGACAAATATAAGTTGTTTAAAAATAACGGTAGAAGTTGTTACCACAGATTAATCTTGTTAAAATACTTAAATTGGTTAAAACACACGAAGACACAGTATTGCACCAATTATTGATTCTTACGTAAAAAGGCACTACTCAATAATGGTTACGATAATTCTTTATTCGATTATTTTATTGATTTAATAATTCTTTGCGTTGATATTTTATATTGTTGTTGTTTGATAATTGTCATTTACAAGTATTTTTCATTATCGAAGCAATAATTCATATTATCTGAATAATATTATTAGATAACATTATTGGCAATGTTCTAGAAAGTTACATCTAAGGAGAGGTTTGGTCACCTAATTGCGGCGCAAGAAGGAGAAATTCTTATTGGAAAGCCCCTCTTTCCAGGAACTACACAGTTGTCGATATTGTGATTCAGTAATATTATTTGTGAATAATTAATTATTGATTCATATGATGAGGAAAATATTGATTTTATGTGGATATAGATGGAGAAAATTTTAATGTGACAATTGTTGAAAATTGAAATTTTATCTTTTTACGATAAAATAATTCATTTAAATATATTATTATATTTTAATAATATAATAATGGTGATATTTTTACAACGAATGTGGGATATATGAGTATACGAGGAGGAAGAGTATTTTTGTTGCAATAAATATTTAAAACATGTTAAACATGTAATAAATTGGACCCCATTTATTGATTGAAATTTGATTATAGCACAGTAAAATCGTCTGTTTGTGGATTACGGTGAATTTTTATTTGGAATTTGGAAAAACTTTCTTACGCAAAGTTGTAGAGAATTGAATTTCCTATAAAAACTAGCGAGATTTGAATTTTTCGATGAAAGGGCTATTTATTATGAATTATTGAAGTTCAAGCTTCAAATAATTGATTTTGGAAGTTTAAAATATTTAAAATTAGAAAACATTTTTCTTACTTTTTCTAGAATGTGGCATGTGTTTGATGGCTGAAATCAGATTCTAGGCATGCGTAGGAAATTTATATAATTATATTATTAATTTACTAAATTTTACGCTTTGGTGTGTTAAGTAATTTCTATAAATAGGGTGCTTGGGTTAGAATTGAAAATCACACCGGCTCAAGTTTTCTCTCTATATTATCGGCGTATTCTTGTGAGTATTTTGAGTATACTTTGAGTATTGTTAGGCGGTGCAAGTTCCCTTCAAAGACTATATCCAGGTATTCCAATTGAAATCTTAATCTTTCGAGGTAAGGGATGTTATTTTCTTCTCAAATGATATTATTTCTTCAATATCATTATGCTGAAATATTGGTTGAAACTTTTTATCAAATTTGGAACTTTTTTTCATGTCGGGTTACTTATTCATGAGTTCTTATTCATGAGTTACTTATTCACGAGTTCTTATTCAAAAGTACTATTCATGAAGCGTGAAGATGTTTTTTGGGAAATTTCTATCTTTTGGTGTCGGAGTTACTATTCACGTATATGGCACTATTCACGTATACGGCACTATTCACCGAAAAATAAAATTTCTTCTTTTTGTCCAAAATATCTATTCTGGATACTAGCTTTGATTGTATCCATGTTTTGATCATTCTTGAATTTTACACCACTATGATTATTTTTGAGGTATTTTTGAACATGGATAAAACAAAGTACGAATCCTTAATCCTTAATCCTTGTCATTTTGTTTCCTTTGGATTCGTTTTTTAAAAATATTTTTCATCATCCTCAGTCTTAAATGATGATATTATTGAATATCTTTGGCCTGTAGTGCAAAGATGAATGATTTCTGAAAAATATCTTTGGCTGTAGTGCAAAGATGAACAGGTGTTTAGATGAACATGACGAATCGATGAATATCTTTGGCTCAGAGTGCAAAAAGATGAATATTTGATTCGGATGTATATTGATTGATGTTACGAGGATAAAAGATAGAGCGATGAACTTTTAAATTCATACATGTAGAAGATAGTAGTTTGCATTCTCTACTTAACTCTTCTAATGAATTATTATTTCCACTGCGAATATTGATTTAAAATTTGTTGTCTATTGTATTCTATTAGATTTTTCCTGTTGAAGACTAATGATAATTTGTTGTATATTATCTTAGTCATAATATTCTTTCTTGGGCTAGTTGAGCTCACCCTTTTCCTTTTTTGTTCCATTTTTCTTCTCGGGAGGTGAGAATATAGCGAGAAATCTAGTCTGGGTATGGAATGAAGGTTTTTGAAAGAATTGTTTAGTAGTCCTCACCATTTTTGTAAAATAATGTATCAATAAATGTGATGAGGATTTATTTGAGTATAGATATTGTCTAGAAGATAATATTTGTATTCAAACTCACAGTTTTACGGTTGTAATAATAAAGTTGTAGTTGTTTCTGTACCATGTATTGACAACTCATAATAGGTGATGTATACCTATTTTGGGGGCGTCACATATATGATCTTGGAGTTTAGTTGAAATATAATTTTCAATTGCAGACAGTGGAGATAGTTATATGTCAAGAGAAGACTCACCATTGGAAAGAACATGATAGTAATCTTCTCATTTTTCTTTCGGGTCTATTGGGTCAACCAAGGATAATTTTGTAGACATATGATATCTATCCTAACCTTGACGTATGGCCTCCCATGTACGAAGGTTTCCTTGAGCACTTCCCAAAGATTTTAATTTCTAAAACAGTTTTTGACTGTACTTTTATGTAAAGTACCATTATAAGGTTGTGGTCGAGGAACCATGAGAGTTACATACATTTGTATTAAAACTCACAGTTTAATTGTGGTCGTATTCTGCACGACAGTTCAACGGTTGTATAAATGAAGTTTGTAAATGATTTTTATAGTGTGATATCTTGCGACTCAGAATTGGTCGTGTGGACCTATTTTGGGGGCGTCACATTGTGTATTAAAGAAAGACGAACAAGGAAGATAAATATTATTTTAAATTTTGATTTTAAGTTTAGTTATGAGGATTTTTAAAAAAGAGATTATTTTTAAATAAAATAAAGACATAAAATTAGATATCATGATAATCGTAGAAGAGAAGATAAATTTATATTAAGGAATATAATTTAATTGGATGTAAACGTAAAATCGAAAATCGCTTTTATTCTATATTTTAAGGTCTATTGCATAAGTTATATTTCTTATCCGATTGTTATAACTTTTATAGATGTATATATATATATAAACCGAGAATTACAAATTTTGAACAGTTAAATATTAATATATGATTTGTTATGAATTTTAAAAAGTGACTGGTCTAGAATTTTTCAAACAGATTTTCAGTAGTGAGTTTTAATTTTTTTTTTTAAATGTATAACTAAATGAATTTAAATTCAATTTGCGTGATTCTTGAGACTAAATTGGAGTATTTGAATTCAAGTTTCTACTAAAATTAATTAATATTATAATTAAATTTTAATTAATGGTGATAAGACCAAAATAGTGGACTGACGTCTTAAAAATAATTTGTCATATTAGGATTTTAAGATTTCTTAAGTTTTGTTATTGACTTTTAAGTTTTGGGTGAATATGTTTAGGTGGTGAATAACATTTCGTATTTGTTATCGTTGGCGTTTGAGGGTAAGATTTTGTGGAGTGTGCTATAAGTGGTTTTGGGAATCAGGTACGAATTCCATACTTAACTCTTTTTATTATGAAATATTCTTTATATCTCATGATTAATCGTTATCCGTTACATTTTTTTATATTTTTATTGACACTCTTGAATAGAAGTTTGATATTTGTTTCATTGACCTTATTTTGTAATTTGAAATTCTTTCTTTGAATTACAATTTGTATAGATTCCGTAGTTTTTAGTGATACTCTATTTATGTTGATTTGTTTGTTTTTTAATCGTTCAGAATTAGGTTACTCGCTTAATTGTTTCGTTTCTAGTTAAATCCTTATTTTGTTTTAGTTTGGTCTAGATGTTTAAAACTTTATATTTTGTAATATTTTGAATTTGTTCTTTATGCATACAACTTTACTGATCTTTGTAAAGCGGTACATGTTGTTACATTACTTTGGAGGTATTTTGTCTATAATTTGATTTGCTTCAACATGTACGTTTATAACCCTTTATTGGTATTATGTCGCATGTGTTGTGATATCATATCTTCGTAGAATAAACGGTATGGTATACCTAAGCTATGACCATTTGTGGGGGTACCACAAGCATGTTCTCTTAGCACCGAGGCATGACACCTTCTGTGGTGGTGTGATCAGTCCACGACATATTCTTTTGTATGTTTGCTCTAGGTGTGAGCTTTGGCCATTTGATATGTTTGTTTAGGATGCATATGGGTCGACCCTAGTTTTTTTTCTGCTTTGCGGATTGGTGATGTTTGTGCTAGACATACCTTCTAATTTGCATGCATTTGGATTCGTGGTCCGCTGTGTGATTTACCTATATTACATTATTTTGACTTGCATGTATGACAATGTATATTTCTATTTTGTTTTGAGCTCGGTTTTTAATAACTACTTAGCCACTTTGATTAAACCTTCTGTTTTGGTTCGTTAATTCTGTTAGATTTAGTTATATCTTGTTCAGACTTCGATAATTTTGTTATCGTTAGAGCTATTTAGGGTTATTTTTCATATTTTGTTCAGTTAGTTCTATTTATTAGTGATGTGTCTTTTGTATATTTTTATCCATATTGTGCAATTGGCTCATGTTGTGACGCCCCCAAATACGGATACCTTCAAACTCGGGTTCGGTGTTCCACGGTACTACACATTCAACATAATCTTAAAAATATAAATGTCATCTTACTCTAAATCCCAGGTTCTATGACCTTTAATTACATCTTCAAAAGCTAACAATATATCATAATATTACATATGTACTAAATTATTACAAATAGTACACGTCTTCTACTCGTTCATCTTTCATTTCCCTTTGTCATTATCGGAACCTTCTACACATTCTGGCTTTGCTGAAAACATTTAATTTTAAGCAAGAATAAACATTCAATTGCTCAGCAAGTATAACAATTGTAATAACAACAAAATCAAGAATCATATTATTCTTCTCTAAACACTTCAACAACTGAACGATAGTTGTGAAGTACTTCGAATAAACAGGAATAACAATCTTCCTTTCATTTAAAACATTTTTGAAACGACATACTGAGCACTTGTGTTGAGCGGTCATAATATCTTGAACTTTCTCTTTTCATAAAATGTTAGTAATTCAACTGTAAACCGTCTGACTTACGGGCACGTTAGGTGATCAACCTAATATACCCTATATTGTGCACACTACTACTATTTAAACGACTATATGCATTTATTTACGCACCTCAGGGCCTTGTCGGAATATCCGAATAAAAATTTCCCCAATATTAGGTTGTTCAATCTCAGACTTACTTAAGAATTCGTACCAACACAATTTAATTTGGATACCTCTACTTAACATTAATAATATTTCAAGAGTTTATAATCAAATCGATAAAATATTTCAACTCACATCTAGCCGAAACAAATGAAAATAACGTCTTTCTAAAATAGTTCATGTAGATAGAAATAAAACATTCATAAAAACACAATTAGTAGTATGAATTTAGAAAACTAGCAAAAAAGTTTCGTGATACTTGCTTCAAACGTTTTATAATAAGTAAGTTAATTTGCTCTCCAAATAGCCTTATAGACATTATTTATGTATTTATAATAGTGTAGAAGATATGTCATTATATCTACTTGTAATTACAATATAAAATAAAATTCGATCATTTTTATAATTAATCAGGTAAAGAAGCAAAACAATCTAGATATGTTTCGAATTGTTAATTAATTACAAAAGATGAAATCACCTGCTTGATTCGTAAAGGAGAGAATATACAAATGTTGATATGGCCGTGCAGTGTGGGGTTTGTTCGGCTTTGGAGATCCCCACAAGTCCACACTGCTTTATAGAGTGAAGCCAAGTTGGTGCCAGGCCAGTAGGGTCCTTAATTACTATGCCATTCTTTTTTAGAAAGAAAATTTTATTTCAATTTTTTTTCACTATATTCGATTGGAAGTTAACATTCTTTCTTGTTTATAGCAAGAATGAATTTCAATACCTCATGTATCCAAATTTTATGAGTAATTTTTTTTTATCATTGAGCCATCAGGAGGACTTAGTTTTATTTCAATTTACTTGTTGTTTGTTACTTTTAGAAGAATAAATTATCGATAACGATATATACTATGAATGTTTACATCAATTTTTTAATTGTCAGATACGTGAATAAGTATTACTAATAATTTTTTAGGGGAGCTATAATAAGTGGGACTCTCCTATAATTCTTCTCAATCACAATTCACATGTATTGATAAACTTTATAATTGTAATTCAGTCTAAATTTAATTATCGCAATACATAACATGACTCATAAAGTATTAGTGATCCTAACTTTCAATAGAAAGATAGTGATAAAATTTTACATAAATTTTAATTAGTAGGTGATAATATTAAATGATTTTTTTAATCTTTGTACAAGAAGCTACACAACGAACTAAAAGAAATACTCTAGACTTAGAATGTCTGTTCAAGCAAATACCCACCGACCGACGGTGCAAGTGGGTTTAAACCAAGCCTTGGTTTGTCAAGATTAGTGTTTTGTACTATGTACTTAAAATAATTATGTGCTTTTTATGTAGCTACACAACGAACTAAAAGAAAAACACTAAAAACACTAGATTTAGGACATCAATTCAGGTGCATGCTAGTTTGAACCAAGCCTTGGTTATGTCATCTTTCTTTCACAAAAGTAGATTGCCCTTTGGAGACCAAACACAAGAGCAACTTTCTTGTATATAAACATATTAAATTTTTAGTTCTTAACCAATATGGGACTTAACTTCCCACATCTATTTAAGGTGATATTTGGGAGTTAATATCTCATTTATTATTATATAGATTTGAACTTCTAAATACTTAATTTAATCTACTCATATTGATATGTGAATTCACTTTAAATAATTAATAAAGCTCACTTTATTTTTAGCTCAAATTCTAACAATACAAAGGTGTGAAATAAGTTAATTAGCATTTGAGTTTAAAAATTAATATATTTTTCGATTTTATATATCAATTTTTTTATTATTAATTATATAAAATTATATGTATTAATATACCTCACAATCATAATTTAGTATAAAATTTTTACAATACATAATGAGACTCTCTTTTAGTTTATAGGGTGGAGATTATTGAGGCTCCATCGAGGGTATCATTAATCATGTGGTCGGTATAGGATTGAGAACAATGTTATTGTTTCAACACAATACTATTCAATTAATTATCAGTAATAATAACAACTTTTTTTAGCGGAGATACCGTGCCCACTAATTTACTCTTTTGCTATATGACCAATAACATCATGCAGCACATTTTGCTATTTATTAATTTATATTATTTATTTTTCAAAATTAAAGATATATTTTAACTTTTTAAAATCATCAATTTGCAAAATCTTAAACTCAAATTGATATAATTTCGTTCATGTTTTAAAAACAATAAAGATGATAATTAAGAGTACTTTATAATTAATTTGCGATTGTTATACTTGTTTATATTAAAACTAAATAACTTCATATCAGTTTTTAATTTTAGAATTTAAGTGAATTTATTTCTAAAAAATTAAAATGTATATCTAATTTTGGAACGAAAAAATAATACATTTCTTTAATGTAATAAGATATTTTAACAAAATACAACATAATTTCTAAAATAAATCATTTAAAAATTTTAAATTACCTCTTATAATTATATCATATATTATTATATTATGTTAATTAAAGAGGTCTAATCTTAAACGTATCGATTTGTTTATAATACAAGTCTAACTCATTTTAATTTCACAGTAAACATGTCGATATTTTATGACATAAAATTATTTATATTTTATAATCAATGCAAAATTCTTATTATATGTCGTGTTGGCATCATACCAGAAATGGTAGAACTTCACTTGGTCATTTCAGATTTTATTTTCCCTATTAATATATGTAAGTTAGCAACCCCAACACTTCATTGACTAATGAATATTATTTTCTATACGTTTTTCTCGATCCTTGGGTGCCTTGACAGGATCACTATTATTGTGTTTGTAATTTATTTATTTTTTTAGGAGAAAGTGAAGGAAAAATAATTAATTATTTTTAAAATTTTTTGTTTGTGGGTTTTTTTAGGAAATAAGTGAAGAGATTTGAATATATAGTTAATTTCATTTTTGACTCAAAATTTTTTCTCCAAAAGTGGAAGGATTTAGAGGGACGGGAAAAGATGAGAAAGTTAGATATTTTATATTACTTAAAATAATTTTTCAAAATAAATCATGTCATTTATTACATTAATATGTAAAGGTAATATAGTAATAATATAATTTAAAAATAAAAATAATTTTCCTTCCCTCCTAATTAAAATCACAAACAAGTAAAAATATAATTAAAATCTCATATATTCCCTTTCTTTTATAAAACTCACAAACATGACAATGAAAAATTATAATCCAATCTCATCTCATCTATTTCCCTACTATACTTCTCCTTCTCATTACATCGCTCCAAACTCACAAACATGACAATGAAAATTTATAATCCAATCTCATCTCTTTCTCTGTTATACTTTTCCTTCTCATCACATCCCTCCAAACTCACAATTTACAAACGCAACATATATCTCATTTAACAACATAATTTAGAGAAGTTTGCACTACGTGCATCATATGTACTCCCTCGATCCCTAAATATAAATCGTTTTAGAGAAGTATTTTTGTCCTTTAATTTAAATCGTTTGAAAATTTCAAGTAAGCATTAACTGCTTAGTTTTTAATATTAACGTACCCAGGTATTAAATATAACTTAATTTTGTTCTCTCATTATTTTATGTCAAATAAATAACACCCTATTTTTCCAATACAAGAACAATATAGACAATTGATATTATATATAATGTTATACAATCATTTCATTAATACTTGTGCACAACTCTAAAACGATTTATATTAAGGGACGGAGGAAGTAAATGTGACAACCCGAATTTTTGAAATATTAAAATAAGAATTTAATAAATAAAATTTTGTTATGAGATGTTTTGAAATTGAGTAATTAAATATATTTGTTATATATTTTGAAATAAGCGATTTGGTGTGAAGAAATTATGTGTGAATATAGAAGAGAAATATATATTCACATATTAGAAAACCGAATATATATTCATATATTAGGAACCTGAGATTTAATAGTTAATTTAACTATTGAGGAAATTAAATGAAATTATTACGGAAAGAAAAATTAATTGAATAATATTAGTTAATTTAATTAGTTTAAAATTATATTATAAAATAATATAATTTGATTATCATGCCTTGATTGGCGATGAAATTGTTATGAATTAAATTTCATAAATAATGTGAGTAATTCACTTAATTAAAAGCAAGTGAATTAGTGTAAGCTTATTTGTTTTAATAAATGAGGAGGTAATATATTACATATGAGTGTAATATGTTAAAGTAATACGATTATTAATCTTATAAATAGTTGGATTATTTATCAATGAAAATAAATATTTTAATTATAATATTTATGGAATTGAATAAATATTCAATGGAGATTATTATGAAAATATTCTAATTTAATTAAATAATTAAATTAGAAAGGTAATAATTTGTTAAATAAAATTAGAATTATATTCGTTAAATAATTTAATTAAATATGATTTAATTAAGTTAGATGTGACATTTGTACACTATATAATAAGTGAATGATTAAAATAAATTAAAAAAGGTTATATAGTGTACTAACCAAACAAGGTCTTACAACCTTTGGATTTTGTAACTGCTGAGACCCGTAACTTATTTGAGCATAAATCATTTGTCAGTTTTTATGTTACGTGTTATTTTGCTAAGTCTAAAGAGCAGAGAGAAAGAGAGCCTTAGAGAGGGTTTGAGAGAATAGAGAAATTCTCTGTGGATTGAGAAGAGAAGTTTGAGAATCAAGAAGAAGAAGGCTAATTAAGCCATCCTGTCATCTATTCTAAGAATCAAAGATAAATTTTAAAAGTTTATAGTTTTATTCTCTAAGAACTACTTCCTTGTAAATTGGCTTTGGTGAAGAATTCATTAAAAGATTAGTTATGAATGTTTATGGGTTTGTGTAATCCATTTTATGTTATCTAAAAATGGTTTTAGAATAATTAAATTCATGAAAATGGGTTAAATGATGAAGAATTTGAGTTTTTGTTGTACATATAAGTTTTGGTCAACTTTGAGACTAAACTTAGTTATGAAATCATGATGGAAACTTTAAATTGACGATGGATGTTGTAAGAACGTTGAAAAAAGAAAAAGAACGTAAGTTGAATGAATCAATTTAGTTAAGAAACGAATTCGTAGTGAATGAATTCGCTAAACATGTTAAACATGAAAATATAGCATGGACACTGAATTAGAACCTTTAAAGTGATTTGTTAAAGTTTCTGAAATGTTATAATTATTTAGTAGATGAGTAGTTCAGTGTTTAATGAGTTCATAGAGTTGAAAACCAACTAATTCCGACTTAAAATAAAGAAGTTATGAAGATTTAAAGTATGTTCATCAAAAAATTGCAAAATTACAAAATCTGGGCGAAGTTGGGCACGGGGGCGCTGCCCATGGGAGGGCGCGTCTGGGGGCTGCTATTGGGCGCTGCCGCGTTGGAAATAGGCAGGAAATGGGCGTGGTCGTGCCAATGGTGTTGTCCACGTGACTGTTTTGACCTCCTGGAGTAAAACGGGCATAATTTTTTAATACAAATTTTGATTGAGGCAATTCAATATTATTTGGAAAGATAACGAGTAGATCTACAACTTTCGTTCTTTAAGTTTTTCGATTTGAGGTCTTTATAAGGGGTTAAAATGGCCATATTTGGGACTAATATGTTTGCGGAGGTAATCAGAGGGCGTCAAGCATGCACGTATGTAAGTGAAGTGTTTCTGACAATAAAAGATATTGTTCTAAGTTAGAAAGCATGAATATTATGAAATATAATGATGCTTAACACTAATCAATGATGTTTTAGACAAATTGTATGAGCATGCTAAGCGTACGTAAGAGGGACGAATCGGGCGTGCTACGAATGAATGTTGAAATGTTGTGTGAAGTATTAATGAACTTAAAAAGTGTTTTCACTCAAATGAAATGAACATTATAAGATATGGAATGTGGTTAATATAAATCAATAAAGAGTCCTAGTAAGACTTAAACACTTTAATGAACTTCGAGTATGACTAAGAAGAAATATAGTGAGATATAAGTCGAAAGTTAACACAATCAAATTGAACATTGTGTATTGATTAATAGGAAGGGTTATGGATGTAAAGTAAAGTTTATATTACAAATAATATGCGTTGCTATGAGACTAATAGTTGATGTGCATGATTATATAATTGTGTAGGGCACGTGAAGTGCAGATAATTATTAGCTGTTTTTGGTAATTGGTAATCTAAGAGCCAGACAAGTCTTTCAGTTCTTATTTGTTATGTAGACTTGATGATTAACAGTTTTAGATCTGTATTGCAAATAACATGATATATATATTACATATGTTGTAAGTATGAAAAGTTAAAGTCAATTTATGACTGTATTGGTTGAGTAAAGATTGTTGATTGATGTGACGCCCCCAAAATAGGTCCACACGACCCATTCTAATTCGCCAAATATCATACTATAAAAATTAAATACAAACTTCATTTATACAACTATTGAACTGTCGTGCAGAATACGACCACAATTAAACTGTGAGTTTTAATACAATGTATGTAACTCTCATGGTGCCTTGACCACAACCTTACAATGGTACCTTACATAAAAGTACAGTCAATAACTGTTTTAGAAATTAAAATCTTTGGGAAGTGCTCAAGGAAACCTTCGTATATGGGAGGCCATGCGTCTAGGTTATGATAGATATCATATGTCCACAGAATTATCCTTGGTTGACCCAATAGTCCCCAAAGAAAAATAAGAAAATTGTTATCATCTTCTTTCCAATGGTAAGTCTTCTCTTGACATATAATTATCTCCGTTGTCTCCAAGTGAGAATTATATTTCAAATAAACTCCAAGATTATATAGGTAGTGCTCGTAGATATACTCAGCAAGTGGATGTGCACAACCCTGTCTTATGATAACACGAGGTTGTATATCATTAGATATCTTGTATGATAGTGGCAAAACACCCTTCCAAAGTTGGGTTCACCTCAACCTATTTGGTTTACCAAAATTAAATATCAAATGACGTATACAATACGACACACTTATCTAAAGTTCTCAATAAAATTATTTCCATACTATTTAGGGAGAACCTCAACAGCTATAGACCACCATTCTATTCTCCTGTTATATATATGTACTCCCAATAAAAATTTCACCAATTTTGGAGTTAACCACAAGGAGTTATAAGGGTTTAATTTTAAAATAGTCTTTTACCATAAAATTCATAACTCCTAATCTATACATCCAAAAATCGCCATTTTTGGACACAGTTTAGAAAACTCAACAAACCATCATTTCAAATTTTTCCAAAATTTTTGAGGGTCGAAAATTATTTAAACCGCAAATGGATTTTCACCGCCATGCAGTAATCCACGTAGATGAGATAATTTCCACAATTTAATAAGGAATGAATACTGAGGATCATTCACCATGCATGCAGTAATCCACATGGCAAAGTTATTCCAACGAATAATAAAGAATGGAATAACAAAAGAATTCACCATGCATGCGATATCTACCGAGACGAGCAGTTATTCCCAATGTAATAATAAAGAATGGAACCGGATCATGCGTAATCCGCATGCATACATGATATTCCAATGTAATAATAAAGAATGAAACCAGTCAACCACGTAATCCATGCATGATGGATATTCTAACATAATAATAAAGAATGGAATAACAACAGAATTCACTGTGCATGCGATAATCGCATGCAGACATGTTATTCCAATAGAATAATAAAGAATGAAACCAGTCGTGTATAATCCGCATGCATAAAGATATTCCAATGTAATAATAAAAATAGAATAACGGAAGAATTTCACCGTGTATGCGGTGCTTGGCATAAAAAGTTATTCTAACATAATAATAAAGAATGGAATAACAGAAGAATTTCACCATGTATGCGGTACTTCGCATAGACTGTGAGACCCCAAATTTTATGAAATGAAAGTATTCAATTTTCTTATAATTATTCTATTTAGTAAATGGTTAAATTGATAAAGGTTAAAGTTAAGGGTGATATATGAAAATTTTGCAAAGTAAGTAAGTTGTTATAAAATAATCGGTGGTAAAATATGCGTGGTTGCATAGTAGCACACGATATCGATTATTGATGCTTATTTGAGAAGTCACTCAGTTATACTCAATTATTGCTACAGTAATTGTTGCATCATATCTCTCATATTATTGATTCAATTATTGACACAGTATCTTCTGTATAATATGTTATATTATTAAATCAATAATCGAGAAGACAAAGTTATTCATATTATTAAATTACAATATTTACAATGTCTAGAAGTTACATCGAGGAGAGGTTTGGTCACCTAATCAAGGTATGATAGGGAGAAATCCTTATTGAGCCCCCCTCTTTCTCGAACGACACTGGTTGTTAAATATTATGAGTTATAATATTAATGATGAATAAGTTCGTGTTGATTAAAGATGAATTTGATAGTTCCATTGTGTTGGGATTATTTGTGTTAGTAGAAATCGACATTTATTTCGATAATAATTGATGTCTTGAGATTATATTGTTCAATCGGGTATTCAGGACACTTTTCGTGTCGGAGTACTATTCATGAGTTACTATTCACGAGTTACTATTGAGTTACATTCACTTACTATTAGGGGAGTTGGTGCAAGATTGATGATATTTGCATGACTAAGTTAAAGATGGAGGTATAGATGGAGGTACTATATTGTAATTATTTTTTTCACATGTTTAGAACTATTGATCACATGATTTCCTATTGATTCACATGATTTACTATTAGGGGAGGTGGTGCGAGTTTGATAATACTTGGATGGTGAATTATAAATGAAAGAAAAGTTGGAGGTATTGTCTTTGTAATTTTTGAGCCCCAAAATGTGCAATTATCGAAACTATGTTTTTCTATAAATAGAAGTTCATTCTTCCTTCATTTCTCACTAATTCACTAAAGCTTTAGAGCCATTATTATAGAGATAAATTATAGAGAGAAAGAAGAAGAAAAGTCTGCTACATTTCTATTCCAGTATCCAGCTTCATTCTAAGGTAAGGGATATTATTTGTTGTACCTGTAAGGGTATTATTCTTTCGTATTCATGAAGAGAATTACTTTCTTTCAATACTCGTAAGAGTTGTTATTCTGTTCTTCATTATTATGTTGGAATAACCTGTTTATGCGAAGTATCGCATACATGGTGAAATTCTTCTATTATTCCATTCTTTATTATTCATTTGGAATATCACATCGGTCTTAATTTTGCGACTTTGGTTCCATTATTTATTATTCGCATTTATTATTCTATCTGAATGTTCTGTTTTGTGCATTTTTGGGACCGGGTTCGATTATTTATTATTTATTTATTATTACATTGGAATATCCTATCGTGCGTTTTTCGTGGGACTGGTTCCATCATTTATTATACATTAGAATAAACACATCTATGTGAAGTACCGCATGCATGGTGATTTCATTGTTATTTCATTCTTTATTATTACATTGGAATATCACATGCATGCATTTTCTGTGGGACTGGTTAAAATCTTTATTATTACATTGGGAATAACTTTGTATAAGTGGATTACCACATGCATGGTGTATGATCCTTCGTATTCATTCCTTATTAAATTGTGGAAATAATCTGATTACGTTGATTATGATGAGAGTCAAAATAAAAGCATTAGACTGATGAAAATCATGGGTATATGAAGTATTAGTAAGTGTTATGATGAGTTATATTGGTTATTATGTGAAAAGATGAAAGTTTCTTAGAAATCACAAAGGGTTGAAAAAATAGATTTGGGTGAAAATGGAACATGAAATTCAATTGATCATATCTCCTATTATATTTTGAATTTTTGAGTGTGGTCAAGTTCTAGAGCTAGATCTATGAGTTTTGTAGCATCTCCAAGTGGAATCACTGTAAAAGGTGTTGTATATTTTCGTGTGGACTGATTTTAGCACAGGAGTCAAAAGCTGTAAATACCGAAAACGCTACTGCCCAAATTTTAAAAAGGGCAGTTTCGGCCACTTAATTTATGAGAAAAATTCTGGACTTTTGGGACATGAAAGTATATTGTATAAAGAACATCCTGTCCAAAAATGAGCTCATTCCGACTTAAAATAAGCAAGTTATGACCATTTTAATATTTAGGTTTTATTGACGAAAAACGCTATAACCGGAGTTCTATAACTCCGATGACCATGAAATTTAAACTGGAAGCTCACGTTAACATGTGTAAGATTCTGCAAAGATTTGGAAATTTTTGGAGTTAAATTGAGGTAGCTAATTTCTTAAGAAATTAATTAGAAATTAATTTTTGAAAAATAGTAAATGAATTTTAAAAATTCTGAGAAAAATATATGTTCATTATGGGACTATATTATGTTAAATCCTAGAAAAAAATATTTTTGGAACTGATTTGGTATTTTTCATGAAAATAGTTGAGTTACGAACATATGAGTTAAATATGTTATGTGAAGTAACAAAGTTGGAAAATAGGATTTTATGGCTTGGAAATCCTATATAAGGTATATGTAGATTTTTGATGAGAGATTTGATCATTGGTGATGAAATCTTATGAGTATGGCATTTTTGAATGATTAAATGCATTATTGGGTAAAGTGTAAACAATTGAAATAAATTATTTATAAGTTTAAGAAGTGATTAAAATATGGTTATGATATTAACAATATTAGATTATGAATTTATTATGTGATTGATAATATTTGGATAAATTTAAAGTCTTTAATATTTATCCCTGTTTTCATTTGATTAATGCTTATATCAATTTCATCATCCTTAGGCTTATATTATAATGAAAGTCATCTTTGGGTTAAATGCATAGATGGACTGTTGATTATTGGCTTTAGAGTTGTATATCTTTGGCTTACGTGCATAGATGAACTGTTGATTATTGATTTTACAGTGTATATCTTTGGCTTACGTGCAAAGATGAACTATTGATTGATGAGTATCTTTGGCTTATGTGCATAGATGAACTATTTATTGGTATGATTATGACCAGGGATCATTCGGTATAATCATGACACGTGATGTTATAGATGAAGTAGTAAAAGTCCTCATTGGCCCGTAGTGCATTGATGGACAGTTTTTGGTATGATTATAACCAGGGATTATTCGGTATAATCATGATAATTGATGATTATATGAATATCTTTGGCCGTAGTGCAGGGATGATTTGATGATGTGGATTATTTATTAAGCTGAGTCTCAGCGATAAAATATTGATTATACACTTTTAATTCGTAGAAGATAGTAGATATCATGCTTTACTTGACTCTTTTATAATACATTTGTATGTCTTTGGCCGGTAGAGCAAAGATGAATTGTTAATGAATATCTTTGGCCGTAGTGCAAAGATGAATTTATTAGTATGATCATGAGAAGGAATTTTGATTTGGTATAATCATGATTTTTGATGTTTCAGGTGAAGATAGGTGATGAAAATTATCTTCATCCTGGGTGCGAAGAGGAATTTAGTATCACAATTATAATTATGAGTTATTCATACAATTATGAACAGGAATTGTTGATTGATGTTACAGGGATAAAACAGTATTGGTGGACTTTTAACATGGAGGAGATAATAGACCTGATGGTCTATTTGACACTTCTAATGGATTGCTCGTTCCGCTACAATTATGGTTGAAAAGTTTTATCATCTACCATATGTTCTAAATCTTTGATTTATTACTGATGAATGCTATTGATAATTTAATTATCTTTAGTCATGATATTCTTTACTGGGCTAGTTGTGCTCACCCTTTTGCTTCACAATTCTTTTCGTGTAATAAAGAGTGTGTTTGGGTCGGTGACGGGATAATGAGGAAATAGTGAGATGGTCGAAGCTGTTGAAGTTTCTCAATAAATTATAAAAGCGGCATAACATACGATATATAATTGCATTGAGGACCTAAGATGTGCGTGTCGTATGTTATATCGTCACTTAATAATTGATTTTGGTGAACAACAATAGGTTGATGAGAACCCAACTTTGGAAGGTGTTTTGTCACTATCATACAAGATGTCTAATGACATACAATCTCGTGTTATCATAAGATAGGGTTGTGTACATCCACTTCTTTGAGTATATCTATGAGCACTACCTATATGATCTTGGAGTATATTTGAAATATAATTCTCACTTGGAGACAATCTGAGATAATTATATGTCAAGAGAAGACTCATCATTGGAAGGAACATGATAGTAATCTTCTCGTTTTTCTTTGGGGTCTATTGGATCAACCACCCCAACTTTTATGAATAAAGATGAATTTTTTATAATTATCATTTTTGAATATTATGGAATGAATTTGATATAATGTTATAGTTGTGGGTAATAGTTATAAATTTTGCAAAAAAATCATGAGTTGTTATATAATATTCGATTGGTGGGGAATATTCGTTTTAACGGGGAATATTAAATGCAGGCACAATCATTAGTGGACCCTAATGGAATTATTGTCGGATTGAAAATGACAAAAAATATTTTATGAAAATAACGGCGGAAGTTTTATAGATTAGCTGTTGAAACACGGTGTTAAAAATGCGAGAATCTGGCGTGGTTGCATAGTAGCACACGGTATTGATTATTGATGCTTACGTGAGAAGTCACTCGGTTTTGTTCAATTATTGCTTGATAATTGTTGCATAGTATCTCACGTTAATTGATTGATTATTGTCGATATTTTATATATTATTAAATCAATAATTGAGGCGATGAAGTTATTAATATTATTATTTGCAATATTAGCGATGTCTAGAAGTTACGCGAGGAGAGGTTTGGTCACTAATTGCTTGCGCATGATAGGGAGAAATCCTTATTGAAAAGCCCCCTCTTTCACAGGAGGCGACACAGTCGATTAATAGTGTGAATTATAATAATGATGATGAAGTTTTGTTTTATTAGTAATAATTAATGCTTTTATATAAAGTTTAATATATTATATATAAATATTATTTTTATATAAAATATTATATAATATATATATATATTATAGAAAAAAATTTTTATATAAAAGAACTTTTTTATTTTATTTATTTTATTAGACTATAAATAGAATATATTATATTTATTATGCGTAGTATTTTGCATAGTAAAATTTTTTTTATATAAAGCAGAATATTTTTTTTATAAAGTTATTTGTTTTATTAGTTTTATTATATATAGAATATATTATATTTTATTATGTATATAGTGTTTGCATAGTTACTGCGTATAGTATTTTGCATAGTAAAATCTTTTTATATAAAATAGAATACTTTTATAAAGTTATTCGTTTTATTAGATTATAAATAGAATATATTATATTTTATTTAAAAAGATTTTGTTTTATTAGAATATTTTTTATAGTATAGTAAACCAATATGGATAATCCGTTTAAAAGTAAATCAATCTGGGATAGTTTAGAAATTAGTTCTTATTAGGTCCATTCTCCTATAAATAGAAGCTCATTCCTTCATTATTTCTTACGAATTCTTTGAAACTCTAGAGAGAAACTATAGAGAGAAAGAGAAAAAAAGTATTACGCTACTTCTATACTACTCCTATATCGGTTTGTTTTCTAGGTAGGTAAGGGTATTACATTATTATTTCTTTCGTATTCATGAAGAAGAATTTCTTTTACATTATTCCATTTTTTTTATTACATTGGAATAACTTTTATATCTGATACTTACTATACTTGGTGAAATTCTTACATTATTCCATTCTTTATCATTATGTTGGAATAACTTTATCATGCAATCTACCGCATACATGGTGAAATTCTTACATTATTCCATTCTTTATTATTTTTGTTGGAACATCACATCATGCATGCGTTTTCGCATGCATGACACAGTTCCATTATTTATTATTACATTGGAACATCACATGCGTGCATGTGTAAAAATTTTTTGACACAGTTCCGATTATTTATTATACATTGGAATATCATATGCATGTATCACTTGTTTTATTATTCTTTATTATTACATTGGAATTCACGTATTATTGCGTTTTATTTTGATTATTTATTATACATTGGAATAACACATGCATGCGATCTATCGCATGTACTGGTGATTTCTTTTGTTATTCCATTCTTTATTATACTCGGTTGGTTAAAGTTTTGACTTCTATACTCCATGAAATTAGTGGAATATCCTTGATATTTGCGCTTCATCGATATCTTTTCATGGAAATATTCTTACGAGCATTCTTGAATTTTACTCTACAAAAAAGTATCATGTTGACAATTTGGGCGTTATTAGTTCTGGATAAATTAATTCTTGAACTTGTTTTATTGAATTCTTATATCATTGTCATCATCCTCATTGTTTATATTATGTTGAAAAAGTCATACGTGGCACTGTAGTGCATAGATGGACTTGGTATGATTATGACCGAGGGATTATTCGGTATAATCATGGTAGTAATAATGTTACAAATGATGTGGTAAAAGTCCTCATTGGCCGTAGTGCATTGATGGGCGAGTTGTTGGCATGATCATGACCATTGATGAATATACGAATATCCTTGGCCCGTAGTGCATGGATAATTTGTGGTTGTGATACTAATGAATATCCTTGGTAGTAGTGCGGGGATGATGTGGATTATTTATTAAAATTTGAGTCCGGTGATAAAAGTGATGAAAAACCTTTTAAATCATAAAAGATAGTAGATTTTATTCTCTACTTGACTCTTTTAATGGATTGCTTGTTTCATTGCTTGAGTTAAACTTGATGTTTGTTATATTGTATCGGTTTAACTTTGTTGAAACTAACGATAATTTATTACGTATTATCTTAGTCGTAATATTTCTTCTTGGGCTAGTTGAGCTCACCCTTTTACTTTCATTGTTCTCTTGAGGAAATGAGAGCGTGGCGAGGGACTAGTCGGGGAGCGGGTGGCGGTCGGATAATAGCATTAGTAGTCCTCCTTTATTACATTAAATAGTGTGATAATAAATGTAATGAGGACTCGATTGAGTGTGGATATTGTCTAGATGACAATATTTGTATTAAAACTCACGACATATGTTTTGTCGTATTTTTACACATTGTTGTATAATTAAGTTGTATTTGAATTTTGTACCATGTATTTGGCGACTTCGAGATGGGTGATGTATACCTATTTTGGGGGCGTCGCGGTTAGTATCAAAGCTTAGGGATATGATCACAGGTGAGATGTGAGACAAGAACTAGGAGGGAGCAGGGGAATTCCTTCGCTAGTATGACCTACCTAAGTTTATTTGGTATTTAATTGGTCGGTCGGAGTATAGGGATAATATGTGATATGTTAATTAACCTTTGTTTTGTGGCGGTATTTGAAAATGGCATCAGAGAATGTTGAGATTATCAATGGAGCCACGAGGAGGCCGTTGAGTCTCCACAGATCAATAATCGAGGATAATGTGCATCGGGGAAGGCGACAATCCTCGGGCAAACAACAACACTTGACGGATGATGAGCGATGGAATGTTCGGAGGCTTTATCTGATTCATGCGACATCGAGGAAGAAGCGGCTCATCCAAAATGCGGTGGAAACACTTGGCGACTCTCGGACGGTCGCTTAAGCGATTCGAGGCTGGGACCACCGGAGTTTTTGGAGAGCAAAACCACTTAAAGGCGGAGGCGTGGATAAAGCGGATCTGCAAGATATTTGATGTCTTGGGATGCTCGAGGAGCAAAAGGTTCCCTTTGCCACCTTCATGTATTTGCGTGCGGCGATTCTTGGTGGGAATCGTAAAAGCGTACTCGACACTGCCTTGCTTGAAGATGACTTGGGAGAAGTTCAAGAATTGTTCAACGACAAGTACTTTCCGAAAGTATTCGTCACATGAAAGAGGTAGAGTTCATCAAGTTGGAGCAAAACAACATGGCCAGTGTGTCGCGATCTGAAGCCAAGTTTGCGAGTTGTCGGTTTTCGTCCCATTTGGTTGATAATGAGGAGAGAATGCGCGAATGTTTCTAAGAGGTTTGAAACACGAGATCGTCGATATCTTATCTCTCATAAAGCTGTGTTTGTATTAGGATGTTGTTAATAGGGCTCGATTATTGGGGCGCGATAATGAGTCAACCCACAAAAAGAAGCGGTAGTGAAAAAATGATAATACTAGTGATAGCGATCGTGAGCGGTGACAATAAGCGTGGAGGAATCAACATGCGAAATGGTAACCACTTGGTGGTAATCATGGCCAAAACAATAAGAATGGACATTTCAAGAAGAGGAGATTCAATGATGATGGAAAGGCGTCGGCACCGACACCGTTGTTAGGAAGGAGAAGCGACCACTATCATCGTATGCTTCAAATGCGGAGGGAGGACACATCGGTCAAAGCTGCGCGATGCCGTCAAAGCGTGTTATAATTGTGGAAGAAGGTCACCTAGCCGATTTTGTCGTTCACGCAGAAGACAAGTTCGGCTAGGATGGAGGCACGAAGGGCGTCGAAGAGAAAAGTCAAAGCCCGGTAGTCTGAGGAGGCGTTTGTCGTGACCTCCCGAAAGCAAAGAAACGACGACGAGGTCATCACGGGTAAGCTTATCATAAACTCTAGCGTGAAGTTTATACCTTATTTGATACGGTTCTACCCATTCTTTTATTTCTCTACTTGCGCTCAGCGTTTAAATTTGACTCAGGAGAAATTAGACTTTGACTTATCTGTTGAAACTCCGTTGGGAGAAACCTTCATTACATCCTTTGTTTATAAGTCTTGTTTGGTTCAAATCGGTACCCTCACATTACTGTCGATCTTATTTCATTGAAAATACTTGCATTTGGCGTAATTCTAGGGATTGATTGGTTAACTACTCATCATACAAAAATTGATTATTTTTCGTAAGGTTGTTAGCTTTCATATTCCTAACTTGACCTATTATATGAATTCAAACAACCAAACCATTAAAATCAATCCTTTGTCATCTCAAGCCATAAAGCATTATTCGTTTATTGAAAAATGGATGTCAAGCTTTCTTAGCTCATATCGCGGATCTAAACAAAAAAATCGTCGAGTTTTGAATGATATTTCTATTGTTAATAAATTTCTGGCGTATTCACTGAAGAACTTCTGGCCTACCCCAGGCGTGAAATTGAATTTTGTATCGACCTTGAACGGTACAAAACCCATTTCAAAGCCCATATCGAATGGCTCTATTGAACTTGAGGAGTTAAAGACCCAATTGCGAGGAATTGTTAGACATCGGTTTCATTCGTCTAGTACGTCTCCTTGGGGTGCTCACATTACTATTCGTGAAGAAGAAAGATGGGAGTATGCGACTTTGTATTGATTATCGGGAGTTGAATCATGTCATTATCAAAAATAGGTACCCATTGCCCGCGTATTGATGACTGTTTGACCCGGTTGCAAGGCGCAAATTTTTTTCAAAGATTGATCTTCGTTAGGATATCACCGATTGAAGATTAGAGCAGATGACATTCAAAGGCGGCTTTCGAGAACTCGATGCGGGCATTATGAATTCTAGTCATGTCTTTTGGATTGACTAATGCTCTCTTTGCCTTCATGGATATGATGAGCCAAGTATTGAGGAATATTTGGATCACTTTGTGGTCGTCTTTATTGATGACATCCTTATTTATTCAAAAGCCGTGAAGATCATGAAAGCAACACTTGAAATTTGATACTTCAAAAGCCGTGAATATAAGCTTTATGCGAGTTGAAGAAATGCGAGTTACGGCTTGAGGAAGTAGCATTCCTTGGGCACGTGGTATCAAGTCATGGAATATCATTATTGACCAAGAAAGATTGAAGCTATTGAAAGTTGGGAGCAACCTAAATCGATGATAGAAATCGTAGCTTTCTCGACTTTTATTTGGTTATTATCGGAGATTCGTAGAAGGGTTTTCTCGAATCGCTACTCCCTTAACTTCGGTGACTCGAAAGATACAAAATTCGGTTGGAGCGAGGAATGTGAGAAGAGTTTTCAAGAACTTCGAGAGAGACTCATTTTTATTTTGTTACGACAATACCATCGGCTCGGAGGATTTGTCATCTCTGATGATGCTTCGGGCAAAGGGTTAGGATGTGTTCTCATGCAACATGGGAAAGTCATAGCCTATGCCTCTCGACAACTCAAAAGAATATGAGAGGAATTATCCTACTCATGATCTAGAGTTAGCGGTATTATCTTCGCACTTAAAATTTGGAGGCATTACTTGTATGGGGAGAAAGTGGAGATCTTTACGGATCATAAAAGCCTCAAATATTTCTTCACTCAAAAGGAACTCGACATGCGACAATGACGTTGGCTTGAAGCTATTGAAAGATTATGATCGTACCATCGATACCATCTGGAAAAGCAAAAGTGTGGTGGTGGCGCATTGAGTAGAAGATCATATGCGAATGCAGAGTGCGATATTGTCGTATGAGAGGCCCATTTTGTATGACTTGCAAAGGATGGAGATAGAGATAAAGACTCGAGGGACCCGCGTGATGATGGCGAATATCTGAGTAGAAGCAGACTTTAATCGATAAAGTTAAAATTTTGCTCAAGCTCTGAGACTGGAGGTGATGCGTATGAGGAAGAAAGTCAAGAAGGTCTTATCTTAGGAAGCAAGAATCGATGAAGAAGGAATACTTGAGTCGACTCCGGACTTTGTGTTCTAACGACCACGAGTTAAAGTATAAAATCATGATGGAGCGCTGCACTGACACACCATTTGCAATCCATCACAGGAGTACCAAAAAATGTATCATGATCTTGACATACATTTTGGTGGAAGCAATATGAAGAGAGAGAGATATTTGTTTATCTCAAGGTGTTTAACTTGTCAGCGAGTCGAAAGGCGGAGCATCAAGTACCAAAAGGTCCATTGCAACCACTTGAAATTCAGAATGGAAGTGGGAGCACATTACCATGGATTAGATTCTTGGTCTTCCCAAGGTTTCTCAAGGCGTAGATGCGATTTGGGTGGGTTGTTGATGATAGATTGACCAAAGTCTGCTCATTTCTTACCAATCTGAGAAACTTATACACTTGAGCGTCTTTTTCGTATGTACATAAGCGAGATTGTAAAGATTGCATGGTATGCGGTATCCATAGTTTACGATCGAGACCCAAGATTCACTTCACGATTTTGGGTTAGTTTACAAAAAGCTATGAGCGCAGATTTACGATTTAGTTCGGCATATCATCCTCGAGACGGACGGACGATCGAGAGAGGACTATTCAAACTCTTGAAGATTTATTAAGACTACTGTGTCCTTGACTTGAGGAAGTTGGGACAAGTTCTTACCATTGGTGGAGTTTTCTACAACAAGCAGTTATCAAACAAGTATTGGCATGGCTCCATTGAGGCGTTGTATGGAAGAAAGTGTCGTTCTCGGTATCTTTGGGATGAGGTGGGTGAAAGCAGCGTTGTTGGGGATAGGAGTTGAGTGCGTATGACTACGGAAAAGATTCAAGCGATCAAATGAGCGTATAAAAACCTCACAAGGCCAAATGAAAAGAGTTATCTTGATCTTCATCGAAAGGGCGTGGAATTCGATATTGGAGATCATGTGTTGTTACGTGTTGCTCCATGGAAAGGAGTTACGAGATTTGGAAAGAGGAAAGCTCGATCCTCGATTCATTGGCCCATTTTAATCCTCGATCGAGTAGGGGTTGTAGCTTTATAGACTTCGACTTTCTGCCAAGTATGTCTCGTGTTCATAACGTTTTTCATATATCCATATTACGTAAATATGTGAAAGACCCGAACCACATTATTGAGTTAGAAGCCGGACGAAATAGCGGAAGATTTAACGTATGAAGAGGTTCTGTTCAAATCTTGGATAAGAAGGAACATATTCTACGCTCGAGGTTATACCTCAAGTCGAAAGTTTTATGGAGGAACCACGATGTTGAGGAAATGACACGGGAGTTAGAATCTGAAATGAAATCAAGGTATCCTTACCTCTTGACATACCAGTGCGTACCCTAATTTGAGGGAGAAATTTCATAAGAAAGGGAGATTGTAAGACCCTGACTTTTATGAATAAAGATGAATTTTTCTATAATTATCATTTTTGAATATTATGGAATGAATTTGATATAATGTTATAGTTGTGGGTAATAGTTATAAATTTTGCAAAAAAATGCATGAAGTTGTTATATAATATTCGATTGGTGGGGAATATTCGTTTTAACGAGGGAATATTAAATGCGGCGACACAATCATTAGTGGACCCCCTGATGGAATTATTGTCGGATTGAGAAAGCGACAAAAAATATTTTATGAAAATAACGGCGGAAGTTTTATCGTTAGCTTGTTGAAAACACCGGTGTTAAAAATGCGAGAATCTGGCGTGGTTGCGTAGTAGCACGGTATTGATTATTGATGCTTACGTGAGAAGTCACTTTCGGTTTTGTTCAATTATTGCTTGATGATAATTGTTGCATAGTATCTCACGTTAATTGATTTGATTATTATCGATATTTTATATATTATTAAATCAATAATTGAGGCAGCGAAGTTATTAATATTATTATTTGCAATATTAACGATATCTAGAAGTTACGCGAGAGAGAGGTTTGGTCACCTAATTAATTGCGGCATGATAGGGAGAAATCCTTATTGGAAAGCCCCCTCTTTCACAGGAGCGACACTGGTCGATTAATATAATGTGAATTATAATAATGATGATGAAGTTTTGTTTTATTAGTATTATTAATGTAATAAAATAGAAAAGTTTTTTTATATAAAAGCGAATACTTTTATAAAGTTATTCGTTTTATTAGACTATAAATATAAATATATATATATTATATTATTATCGTAATTTTGTATAGTAAAATCTTTTTTATATAAAGCAGAATACTTTTATAAAGTTATTTGTTTTATTAGAATATAAATAGAATATATTATATTTTATTATGCATAGTGTTTGCATATATATGTATTATGCGTAGTGTTTTGCATAGTAAAATCTTTTTATATAAAGCAGAATACTTTTATAAAGTTATTTAGTTTTATTAGATTATAAATAGAATATATTATATTTTATTTAAAAGATTTTTTTTATTAGAATATTTTATAGTAAACCAATCTGGATAATCTAGTTTAAAAGTAAATCAATACTGGATAGTTTAGGAATTAGTTCTATTAGGTCCATTCTCTATAAATAGAAGCTCATTCCTTCATTATTTTTCTTACGAATTCTTTGAAACTCTAGAGAGAGAAACTATATAGAGAGAAAAAGAAAAAAGTATTACTGCTGCTTACTTCACTACTCCTATATCAGTTTTTTTTCTAAGGTAAGGGGTATTATTTCTTTCGTATTCATGAAGAGAACTTACATTATTCCATTTTTATTATTTTGTTGGAATAACTTTTGTATCTGTGATCTACCTATACTTGGTGAAATTCTTACATTATTCCATTCTTTATTATTATGTTGGAATAACACATCTGAAATCCGCATCATGGTGAAATTCTTACATTATTCCATTCTTTATTATTACATTGGAACATCACATGCATGCATGCGTTTACGCGTGACTGGTTCCATTATTTATTATTACATTGGAAACATTGAACATACGTCGATGCAATTTGCATTTGACACAGTTTTGATTATTTATTATTATTGATACATGTTGGAATATCACATGCATGCGTTCTGTTTTACGCATTGGTTGATTCCATTATTTATTATTACATTGGAATAACACATGCATTGTTATCTATCGCATGCATGGTGATTTCTTTTGTTATTCCATTCTTTATTATACTCGGTTGGTTAAAGTTTTGACTTTTATACTCCATGAAATTAGTGGAATATCCTTGATATTTGCGCTTCATCGATATCTTTTCATGGAAATATTCTTACGAGCATTCTTGAATTTTACTACTACAAAGAAGTATCATGTTGACAATTTGGGCGTTATTAGTTCTGGATAAATTAATTCTTGAACTTGTTTTATTGAATTCTTATATCATTGTCATCATCCTCATGTTTATATTATGTTGAAAGTCATACGTGGCTGTAGTGCATAGATGGACTTGGTATGATTATGACGAGGATTATTCGGTATAATCATGGTAGTAATGTTACAAATGATGTGGTAAAAAGTCCTCTTTTGGCCGTAGTGCATTGATGGCGAGTTGTTGGCATGATCATGACCATTGATGAATACGAATATCCTTGGCCGCGTAGTGCATGGATAATTTGTGGTTGTGATCTTAATGAATATCCTTGGTAGTAGTAGTGGGGATGATGTGGATTATTTATTAAAAGTGAGTCCGGTGATAAAAGTGATGAAAAACCTTTTAAATCATAAAAGATAGTAGATTTTATTCTCTACTTGACTCTTTTAATGGATTGCTTGTTTCATTTATGAGTTAAACTTGATGTTTGTTATATTGTATCGGTTTAACCTTTGTTGAAGGCTAACGATAATTTATTACGTATTATCTTAGTCATAATATTTCTTCTTTGGGCTAGTTGAGCTCACCCTTTTACTTTCATTGTTCTCTTGAAATGAGCGCGTGGCGAGGACTAGTCGGGGAGCGGGTGGCCGGTCGAGGATAATAGCATTAGTAGTCCTCACTATTACATTAAATAGTGTGATAATAAATGTAATGAGGACTCGATTGAGTGTGGATATTGTCTAGATGACAATATTTGTATTAAAACTCATGACATATGTTTTGTCGTATTTTTATTGTTGTATAATTAAGTTGTATTTGAATTTTGTACCATGTATTTGGCGACTCGAGATGGGTGATGTATACCTATTTTGGGCATCTCCCGTATTTAGGATATCATTCTAGAATATATCTTCAAAACAAAGGTCAATTGACATATCACAAATTGTCAATTTATCAAGTAAAAATTTTGGCTTAGGTAAGTCACACACTAGCGAAGTATATTACTCGTCTCTCCCCTACTAGTTCTAGACTCTAATACCATTTATGACGCCCCCAAAATAGGTCCACACGACCCATTCTGAGTCGCCAAATATCATACTATAAAAATCAAATACAAACTTCATTTATACAACTGTTGAACTATCGTGCAGAATACGACCACAGTTAAACTGTGAGTTTTAATACAATGTATGTAACTCTCATGGTGCCTTGACCACAACCTTACAATGGTACCTTACATAAAAGTACAGTAATAACTGTTTTAGAAATTAAAATCTTTGGGAAGTGCTCAAGAAAACCTTCGTACATGGAAGGCCATGCGTCTAGGTTATGATAGATATCATATGTCCACAGAATTATCCTTGCTTGACCCAATAGTCCCCAAAGAAAAACAAGAAGATTGCTATCATCTTCTTTCCAATGGTGAGTCTTCTCTTGACATATAATTATCTCCGTTGTCTCCAAGTGAGAATTATATTTCAAATAAACTCTAAGATTATATAGGTAGTGCTCGTAGATATACTCAGCAAGTGGATGTGCACAACCTTGTCTTATGATAACACGAGGTTGTATATCATTAGACATCTTGTATGATAGTGGCAAAACACCCTTCCAAAGTTGGGTTCACCTCACTCTATTTGGTTCACCAAAATTAAATATCAAATGACGTATACAATAAGGAACACTTATCTAAAGTTCTCAATAAAATTATTTTCATACTATTTAGCGAGAACCTCAATAGTTATAGACCACCGTTCTATTCTCCTGTTATATACATGTACTCCCAATAAAAATTTCATCAATTTTGGAGTTAACCACAAGGATTTATAAGGGTTTAGTTTTAAAATAGTCTTTTTCCATAAAATTCATAACTCCTAATCTATACATCCAAAAATCGCCATTTTAGGACACAGTCTAAAAAACTCAACAAACTATCATTTCAAATTTTTTGAGAATTTTTGAGGGTCGAAAAATTACGTAAAGCGTAAATGGATTTTCGCTCGCCATGCAGTAATCACGCATGCAGATGATCATTTCCACAATTTAATAAGGAATGAATACAAGTGATCATTCACCATGCATGCGGTAATCCACATAGAACAAAGTTATTCAACGAGAATAATAAAGAATGGAATAACAATGTAATTCACCGTATGTGATAGGCCAAATGCATGAGTTATTCCAATGAATAATAAAGAATGGAACTGTAATGTGTAAGACCAGAAATTTTTTTAAATAAAAAGGAATTTCCTTTATTTATTATTTTGAAATAGTAAGGGTTGATTTGATTAATGTGGATAGTTAAGGGTGAAACACATAAATATTTCAAAATAAGTAAGTGGTTATAAAATATTCATTGTTGTTGTGGGGAATATTCGTTTGGTCGTGGAATATTTCAGATTGTCGGGGAATATTAAATACGACGGTAGCGACCATGTGTGGGCCCCATAACTAAAAGCGATTGGATGAGGAAACGACAAAGTTTGGGTGGTTATAAATACTTGGCGTAGTTGTTATCAAGTAAGATCATTGGAATACCGGTGGTTAAAATACGATGTCTGGCGTGTAGCACAAGAGATGACGCGGTAGATCGCGATATTGTTGAATTATTGATCCTTACGTAGAAGAAGGCCACTACTAATAATTATTACGGTGAATTCTTGTTCAATAGTTTATTTTATTGATTCAATAATTGCTGCGTTGATATTTTATATTATTGTTGTTCAATAATTGTCATCGCACAAGATTTCCCATTATCGGATCAATAATTCATATTATTTGAATAATATTATTAGATAACATTATTGGCAATGTCTAGAAAGTTACATTCAAGGAGAGGTTTGGTCACCTAATTGGGCGCGATGAGGAGAGATCCTTATTGGAAAGCCCCCTTCTCTGAGAATGACTGGTCATCATAAATGTGATTACAGTAATATTATTTGTGAATAATTAATTATTGATTCATATGATAAGGAAATATTTATTTTATATGAATATAAATGATGGATTTATTTATGTGGTTATTAATGAAGGAATTAATGTTGAGGTGTTTTATCAAGATTTTATCGGATTGGTGTTTAAAATCAAATCGGGGGTTTGAGATATATCGGGGTTATAATTTTTAATCTGACCGTTGGATTGTGGTAATTTTTGGGTATGTTATACATACATAAGTTGAGTATATGTCCACAAATTTTGAACCGAATTAAAAATGCACGAATGATTTGTTGTGAATTTTAAGAGGTGTCGGATTCTAAATTAGGTTTATAATTGATTTTGGTGGAAAATTCTAGAATTGAGTGGGCCCCACTTGTGGTTGGTGAAAAATGTGCTTTGAATTTTATTTCAAATGTGGTGGGTGGCAATAGTAGTAGGTAAAGCCATCGCAGTGCTTGCAGTCAAGTCTGCCTTCTACGGGCTAACATTTTCCTATAAATAGAGGGCTAAGTTAGAATTGAAAATCACACCGAAACAAAGTTTTCTCTTTCTCTCTATATTATTGAGCGTATTTTGTGAGTATTTAGATACTTTGAGAGTTCTTTACATTCGAACAAAGTTTCATTCAAAGATCACTTCCTACCTTTCCTCCCAAAATCGATTCTTTGAGGTAAGGGATATTATTTTTTTTCGTAATGATATTATTTCTTCAATATCATTATCTTTGAAATGTTGATCGATGTTTTTATCAAATTTGGAACTTTTTTTACGCGGGGGTTACTATTCATGAGTTACTATTCACGAGTTACTATTCATGAGTTATTTTATTCACGAAGTTCTTATTCACGAGTACTATTCATGAAGCGTGAAGATGTTTTTGTGGAATTTCTATCTTTTGGTGTCGGATTTACTATTCATGATACTAAAGACTATTCACGATATCTTGACTATTCACGATCATAGACTATTCAATTTAAAAATAAAATTTCTTCTTTTTCATACAAAATATCTATTACGGATACTTAGCTTTGATTGTATCCATGTTTTGATCATTCTTGAATTTTACACTACTATGATTATTTTTGAGGTATTTTGAACATGGATAAAACAAAAGTACGAATCCTTAATCCTTAATCCTTGTCATTTTGTTTCCTTTGGATTCGTTTCTTTAAAAATATTTTCATCATCCTCGGCCTTAAATGATGATACTATTGAATATCTTTGGCTTTGTAGTCAAAAAGATGAATGATTTCTGAAGAATATCTTTGGCACGTAGTAGTGCAAAGATGAACAGTGTTTAAATGAACAAGGACCGAGTGATGAATATCTTTGGCCTTTAGTGCAAAGATGAGCAGTGTTAAGATGAACATACCGATTGATGAATATCTTTGGTTCAGTAGTGCAAAGATGAATATTTGATTTGAGAAGAATATTGATTGATGTTACTGAGGATAAAATATTGATGATGGAATTGTTGAATTCATAGATTATAGTAGATTTCATTCTCTACGTAACTCTTCTATGAATTATTATTTCATTGCGAATATTGATCCGAAACTTGTCATGTCTATTGTATTCTATCGATTTTTCCTGTTGGAGACTAACGATAATTTGTTGTATATTATCTTAGTCATAACATTCTTTCTTCGGGCTAGTTGAGCTCACCCTTTTCCTTGTTGTTCCATTTTTCTTCTCGGGAGGCGAGAATGTGGCAGTACTAGTCGAGGTATGGAATGAAGGTTCTAGAGAGAGTTGTTTAGTAGTCCTCACCATTATTGTAAAATAATGTATCAATAAATGTGATGAGGATTTATTTGAGTATAAATATTATACAGAAGATAATATTTGTATTTAAACTCACATTTTTTATTGTTGTGATAATAAAGTTGTAGTTGTTTACGTACTCATGTATTTGGCGACTTCGAGAATGGGTTGGATGGAATGGACCTATTTTGGGGTAAATCACGGTTGGTATCGAGCTTAGGGATATGATCTCTGGCGGAGATCGGGGAATAGTAACTAGGAGGGAGCAGAGTAAATCCTTTGCTAGTGTGTCCTACCTAAGCTTATTTGTTAGTTGTCAAGATATAGGGATATTATGTGATTGATTTCCTTAATTAACCCTTGTTTTATAGCAAAGATTTGAGAATGTCGATTGAGAATATTAATAGTGGTGTAAATGAGACCCAGTGGAGATGCTCATACTTAACAACGAGGAGAACGTGCAACAGTCGGCAATGTACCTCCTGTGAATAACACCACCTGAAAGCGGATGATGAACGAGGGATGTTTAAAAGCTTTTTGCGAGTTCATGCAAAAATCGGGGCGAGGAGACTCGTGTTCAAAATCTGAGGAGGAGATGATAGCGATTCACGGTGGTCACAAAATGACCAAGCGATTCAAAGAGTTGGGACCACCGAACTCGGGAAAGCGAGATCCGATCATGGCGGAAACATGGGTCAAGCAAATTACCAAGATATTCGATGTCTTGGGATGTACGGAGGAAACGAAGGTTCCATTCGCTACTTTTATGTTAAAATGGCGAGGCGAGATTCATTGGTGGGAATCATGAAGCGTACTCCATTCAAATGCACTCGGCGTGTCATGGGAGACGTTTGAAGCTTGATTGATGACAAGTACTTTACGAAAGTATTCATACGTATGAAGGAAGTGGAGTTTATTAGATGGAGCGAGAATAACATGGCGGTGTCCCAAAGACGAGGCAAAGTTTGCGGAGTTATCCGTGTTTGCACCTCATTTGGTGGAGAATGAGGGCATTATGACGCGGATGTTTCGAGAGGTTTGAAACCCGGCATACGTCAAGATCTCATTTCTCATAAATTTTCTCTCTTCGGATGTTGTCAATAGGGCTCAATTGTTTCGTACCATGTATTTGGCGACTCGAATGGATTGGATGGAATGGACCTATTTTGGGGTAAATCACATAACGCGTAATCCGCATAGGCGGGATATTCAATGTAATAAAAAGAATGGAATAACAATGTAATTCACCAAGCATGTGATAGGCCAAATGCAGACGAGGTTATTCCAATGTAATAATAAAGAATGGAACTAGGTCATACGTAATCCGCATGCATGACAGGATATTCCAACAGGATAATAAAGAATGGAATAATGAAGAATTTCACCGTGTATGCGATCTTGATGCAGACGAGTTATTCCAACATAATAATAAAGAATGGAATAATGAAGAATTTCACCATATATGCGATTGCTTGGCATGTAGGCGAGTTATTCAACATAATAATAAAGAATGGAATAATGAAGAATTTCACCATGTATACGGTGAGTCTGCATATCTGAGTTATTCCAACAGAATAATAAGGAATGGAATAACAATAGCTCTCTTCATGAATACGAAAGAAATAATACCCCTTACTATAATAATAATATCCCTTACCTTAGAAAGAAACTGGATACTGGAGTAGAGAGGTAACAGACTTCTCTTCTTCTTTCTCTCTATAATTTCTCTCTATAATAATTGTTTTATAGCTTTAGTGAATTGGTGAGAAATGAAGGAAGAATGAGCTTTTATTTATAGGAAAATATAGTTTCGATAATTGCACGTTTTGGGGCTCAAAATATTACAGTACAATACCTTCAACTTTTTTTTCATTTTTAATTTAGTCTTGCAAGTATTATCAAACTTTCACCACCTCCCCTAATAGTAAATCATGTGAATTAATAATTCATTCATATGACTTAATAGTTATAATCATGTGAAAATACGAATTATAATATAGTACCCCCATCTATACCTCCATTTTTAACTTAGTCATGCAAGTATTATCAATCTTGCACCACCTCCCCTAATAGTACATGAATATGAATCAATAGTACACACATGTGAACAAATAGTTATAATCATGTGAATTAATAGCAATTAATTGCTCATTTATTTGATTAATTATCCGATTGGTCAATATAACCTCCAGACATCAATTATTATCAAAATAAATGTTGATTTCCACTAACACTAATAATTCCAACACAATGGAACTATCAATTTCATCTTTAATCAACACGAACTTATTCATCATTAATATTATAACTCACAATATTTAACAACGGGTCATTCCCGGAAAGAGGGGCTTTAGATAAGGATTTCTCCCTATCGACGCCGTTGATTAGGTGACCAAACCCTCCTCGACAGAACTTCTAGACATTGTCAACATTGCAAATAATAATATGAATAACTTTGTCGTCTCAATTATTGATTTAATAATATAACATATTATGCAGATGATACTGTGATAATAATTGAATCAATAATATGAGAGATATGATGCAACAATTATTGTAGTAATAATTGAGTATAACTAAGTGACTTCTACGTAAGCATCAATAATCAATACCGTGTCTGCTACTATGCAACCTAGCGTATTCATCGTACTTTACTACTACGGGTAGTTCAGCAGTTTTACTTCGGTAACACATTCGCCGTTTATAAAATGATAATTCTGTCATTTTTTAACTACGACAATACTTTCGTTGTGGGGTCCACCAATGATCATGCCGTCGTACGAGTATTCCCTGTGAAAACGAATATTCCCCGACCAATCAAATATTCTCCGACACAACGAATAACTGAAAGTAGTATGCACATAAGCCAATCATGTTTGATGATAAAGCATATACTTTGTAACAATCTTATTCATTTATTAATAAAAAGTATTAATTTATTAAAGGCTTTTAATTATCTACATGATGTTGTTTTATAATATGTGATAAACCCATAGTTTTAAGCAATGCTTTTAGAATAATGATGATGATCATTCTAATGAGATCTAAATTCTTAGAAAGCTTAAAACTAAAATAGTTCCTAATCATTGGATTACTAAATTGGGGATTAGTGAATCCAGGATAGATTGGGTACATACGTCGTTGCTTGCTCATTGGATGAGGATGATTGATCTCATGATCATTTGTGTGGAGACACTAAAGCAAGTATGTAGGTGCTTATTAGAGAATAAGTTCTTTGAGCGTGGCTCGCTAAGGAATACCTAATGGAGTTTTACTTTTTTGTCAATAGGAATTCTGTAGTGATAGTAGTACAAGTGATCCTTGGACTTGAGATCATCATAGTATCTTGTGTATGATGAGTTATACTTTGACTTATTCCTTAAGACCCTTAGGGTATATCAAAGGTATGCTTGGGTATAATAAGTTGTACATGGAGATAATGTATGATCAATAAAGAATCTACCACTTCTATTAAAAGAAGAGAAATGTCCTATGTGATTCGATAAATGACAACCCGGTAGTCCTTGGCTAAGGCATAATGAAATTAGAAAGGAGTTTCTAATTTGCATTATTTGGAGTTGTGCATTTAAGAGTTGAAATACATATAATTAAATAAAATAAGACTTGTGATAATTCCATGTCTTATATTTAATTTGGACATTGTATGGTGGAAGGATTGAATCAGACGGTAACTATTTACTCAAAGGTTCTTTTATGATTAATGTTGAAATCTATATTATCCTGGAAAGTCGTTGATCGCTAGGGGAGGCTTATCCCTATTGTAGAATAAATATTATTTATTTAAATAAATTAATTGTTTAATTTATTTATTTAAATAAGATTAAAATTGTTCTAATTGATTTATTCACAATAGGTTTAATATGGAGAACCTAAAGGGTCACACCATAAAAGGAAGAAAAATTATTTAAGAAGTTAATGGCATAATCGTAATAATATGTTAAGTATATTTAATTTAATCTATGGTGATAGAATAAATTAAATAGCTTAATATTTATTATTTAATATTTTAGAAATATTAAATATAAATTAATAAGAGGAGTCTTATTAATATTATTACAATTATTATTATTTTAATTTCTAAAAGAGTTTAGGAATTAATTTAATATAAGTACTCTCATTTATTCCTAATAGGATTAGGAAGAAAAATTAATTAAAGGAGTTTAATTAATTATCCCTAATAAGATTAGGGAGCTTAATTAATTAAAAGAATTTAATTAATTAAATAAATCTCAATTCCTTAATTGTTAAGGTGGGTTGCCCACATCTATAAATAAGAGGAGTCTTATTATGGGTGAGGTGGTTGTTGACTTTTACAACTACGTAATAATTCCAATTTGTTGGAAAGTACGCCCTTTTTCTATACAGATAGGAAAAACTAGGGTTTGAGCCAATACCCATCTTCTTGAATCTTTTTCTTTCTTGGTGGATCACCTCTAGAGGCCAAACACATGGGTGGCTAACGTTGATCAAAAGAAGGAACCAAACCCGGTGGATTCAAGTTGAACGCGAAAAGGATTGGAGGTGAACTTGTACCTGAGGAAGCTCGGATCTTCAAGGGTATGTTTCTTAATCATCCTTTTCGTTTAATTAATAATTGTGCATAAAGGGTGATCCGGGTATATGGTTTGTAAAATTTTTAAAACTCTGATTTTACACGTTTCCGCACTTTTTATGCAATTTTGATTGCGTTCAAGAATATTACAAACCTAACAGTGGCATCAGAGCCAAACCTTTATGTAAATTATTAATTGTTTTAATTTAATATCTATATTGATATGTGTTTAGAATAATTTAATTGGGCATAATTTTATTATATAAAATTTATAAAAAAAAAAAAAAAAAAATATCGCGAATCCATGCTGCTGATCCGCGTGGCATGGCTGATAGCTTTTTCCTGAAGCCTAAAGTTTACGCCTGTTAACCGACCATGATGTATGCTTGAAATCATTTAAAAAAAAAGGATAAGGGATTCGGGAGGACTTCCAAGAAAAGTAGCATATGCACGGAATTATATATATATATATATATATATATATATAATAACGGTTTTGTTTTATTATTATATATATATAATATTCTTAATAATTTTATTATTAAAATAAAATTTTATTTTAATATTAAAATAAAAGGTTTATTTTTATATTAAAATATAAAGTTTATTTTAATTTTTAAATTAAATTTCATGCTAACTAATTAGAGTTGGAATTGGATTCCATGATAACTAATTGGAGTTGAAATTGAATTTTATTTTTCTAAAATAAAGGAGTTTATTTGTGAATAGGGAAGTAAATCCATCTTTCCTTAAATAAAGGAGTTTATTTAGATATGAAATAAGATTTCATATTATTCAAAATAAAGGAGTTTATTTGTGAATAGGAAAGATAATCCGTGTTTCCTTTAATAATTTTTTTTTTTTTTTACATGGAATTGGATTCCATAATTAATTAAAATAAAGGAGTTTATTTTGATTAAAATTTTGATTAAAATAAAATAGTTTATTTTATTCAAAATTAGATAAATTAAAATAAAATAGTTTTATTTTGATTTAAATTTGGATTAAAATAAAGGAGTTTATTTTGATTCAAAATTAGATTTTATACTAACTAAATTTGCCCATTAAATGATATCAATATATATATTAAATGTTTATTATTCATAAGATGAATGTTATTTATTGATGCATATGATGATGTGTATGATAATAAATGGGATTGATTATGGACTATTGACCCGATGTGATTGGATTTTATTTTAGTTGGATGCATGAATGTATGGGTTTTATTAAATGGGGTTCTGCGTACCTCGCCTTTCTAATTTTTCTTAATGTAAATTCTATCTCCTCCTATGTACTTTCCCTCGATCACGATCAAGGTTTCTATTTATTTTTTAAATAGTTTTGTAATAGGAATAGTTAAAATTAATTTTGAAAAATTGGAGATCAAGGAACAAGGAGCGCTTAAAGACCCGGTTTGTAATGGAGCCGGGTTTAAATGTAATATTTATATTTAAATATTATTCTTGCACCCCCACAAGGTTTGACCTTTTGGTTCACTTGGTGGCTCTAGTGAACCAAACTAGAATAAAAGTCCATAATCAATCCGGGTAGAATATAGTATATATATATATGTGCATGCTTATACTATATATATTATATATTATGCAAACATGCTTCGCATGTTCATTAATATGACGCGTATTTTATATATATATATAATAAATGCGCTAAACAAGATGAGACAAATTAATAACAAACCCTCAATTTTTATATTAAGTCCCAAGCGTTCAAAGATATTTGGAATATCGAACGTCGCCTTCTAGCATGATAAAATTAATAGAGTATTAAATATTTAATATGAGTTTGTTGTGTCACCACAAGGCAAAGTATTAAGTATTTAAGATGTTAATTTATCACATTTGATGCTTATAAAGAAAATTGAACAATATTGTTTTGTTGTGTCACCACAAGGATGATATTTTTCTTTTTGAATATATGGAGTGCTAGGTCGGACTTAACTTGGATAATTTTGATTCGGATGTGCCACCACTTGATCAAAATAATCTAAGAGGCATAAGAAAAGGAGTTGCATAGTTGATGTAATTGACAAAAGTTGTCTACCTATTTATTTATATATAGTTTGTTGTGTCACCACAAGGCTATATACATTTGAAATGGGATCCTTATTCTCACTAGCAGATCTTTAATTAGATTTTGTCGAACTATATATATTGAGGGTAATATAGTTTGAAGAAAATAGTGGGAGATACCAATTTAAAACAAGACCTAATATATTTTGGTAATTAATAAAAGAATGTATGTTAAAATGTTGTTAATTACAAATTCATTTACAGAATTTTACAATGTCTAAAATTACTATCACTGCGAAGCATATTAGATGCTAAATTAACCGGACCAAATTTAACGAATTGGTTAAGAAATTGAGAATAGTTCTCATGGCTAAAAAGCTATCTTATGTCCTTAATACGCCTATCCCTGCAATGGTTGCAGACAATGCCTCCGAGGAAGAGATTGCTACTTTTAGAAAGTGGCAAGATGATGCTGATTAGCTCAATGCATCATGCTCGCATCCACGAGTATGAGCTTCAAACGTCACCTGAAACTATGGATACTTCTACTATACTCCTGCACATCAAGTAGTTAATGGTGAGGAAAGTAGGACTGATAGATATCAGATATCTAAGGAGCTCTTCCGATCTAGAATGACCGATGACACTCTGACAAGCAGATAAAAGTCCTTAACATTATCAATTTGATTGATCAATTAGGACAACGAGTTTTGTCATGGATGGAGAGTTGAGCCAAGATTTGATCTTGCACTTACTCCCAGGACTCCTTTCATAATTGTTGTGAATTTTTCATATGAACAAGCTAGATATCGACCTCATTGATTTGCTTTAATATATTTAAAAATGTTGAGAGTCACTTTCCAACCAAGAAAGATCAAGTCTTCTTGGTAGGGGCCAAAGGATCTTCCTAAAAGAAGAACGATTCAAAGAAGGAAAATAGAAAGGCATAAACAAAGGATAATAAGAACAAAAGCGTCACGGATAAGAAAGGAGTTTGCTTCCATTGCAATAAGCTTTGGACAACTGGAAAGAAAAGCTGAGAAGCATCTTGCGAGAGGCTAACCAAAGAAACTTAATGAAGTTTTGGTTACAAATACAAATTTGTTCATGATTTAAAATAATTTTTCTTTAAGTCGAGGTTCTACTTGGGTATTGGATACCGACTTTGGTTATCATAAATATAGATTTATGAAGGACCAAGCGAAGTAGAAAGTTAAACAAAGATAAGTAATCCTATGTGTGGAAAATGAAGCAAAAGGTCACTTTGATTAGCTATAGAAACTTATAGTTTAGCTTCGCTTACTACGGCAAATCTATTAAGTCGATAAGTTGTTATTATATTCCAATTCTTATTAGAAACATTATTTCCATTTTATTGTTGGACAATAAAATTTTTGGTATTATAATTAAGAACAATTGTTGTTCTATTTATAATAATAATGTTTAAGTATAGAAATGAAAAGATTACTTAATGGATTTTGTATACTTGACTTACGTGAAAAATTATTTTATAAATTGAACAAACTAGTATAAGAAAAGGAGATGATCATTCAAAGAGTTGAATGCATGTATTTGTTGAAATACAAGTATGAATTATTTGAAAGGTTCAAAGAATTCAGAAGTGAAACAAATTGGCAAAGTATTAAGATTCTTTGATTAGATCAAGGAATAAATACTTGTGCAATAAGTTTCTTGATTATCTCAAATGATTTTTCTCATAATGAACACCTCATGATACGTAATAATTGATTGATGTATCTGAAAGGAAAAATCATATCTTGTTGAACATGGTACGGTCCAAAATGATTTTACCGACATTCCTAGTATCTTTCTAGGATCATGTCCTAGAAATGGTTGCATATCTACGAAAAGGTAACCTCAAAATCCAGCCCTAAGACTCCATAAAAGTTATGGACAGGGAGGATTCCTAATCTTAAGTATGTTAAGATAAGTGGTTGTCCAACTTATGTGAAAAAGGTTTCAAAGGATAAGCTTGGGACAAGATTTGACATGTACAGATTTGTGGGACATCCTAAAGTAAGTTTAGGGTATATGTTCTATAATTCTACTTAGCAAAAGGTGTTTGTTACGAAAACACGCGCTTCTAAGATAAAGGTGTTTATTATTAAAAGGGGCTAGTGGGAGGATAATAGATCTTGAAAAGTTCAAGAACCACAAAACACTATAAGTCAAATAAGAGGAACCGTAGATAGACCTATTTGTACCAAACCGAATCGTAAATCGGAATAATCTTGAAGATACCTAGGAGGTATGGATTCATCATAGATGATGATGATGAGGTACACATCATAAAAGATGATGATCCGATTTACATACGATGAGGTAAGTGTTGTGAGACACTCGGAGAAATGGATTGAAGCAAATTTCTCAAATATGAAACATTCGTTTTGATGAGGCAATCAAAAGAGTTTGATTTTATCAAAATAAGAATGAACCTAGTGTGTACAAAAGGGTCATTGGGGAGCATCGTGACATTCTAAGTACTATATGTTGATATACTACGGATAAGGAATGACATACCAATGCTACAATCAGGTAAAGATAAAGTTGTCTAAACATTCCTCCATGAATGATTTGGAAGAGTATCTCAATTGGGGATAAAATCTATATAGATAGATACAACAGGATGCTCGACTTAACCCGAGGAACGTATATTCATTTGATGCTAAAGTCGTTTAGCATGGCAAACTCCAAGAGATGTCTCATGTTGATGAGTTATGGAGTGTATCTCTCTTTAGAGTCCCCCAGGACTCTCAAAAGAGAGATCGCATGAGTGACTATCATGTATGCAATGAAATATACGAGACCTGATGTTGATCAGTCATATTATGGAGAAGTTCACTATGAGTCAGTGAAAAACATCTTAAAATGCTTAACCGACATTAAGGATGTGATCATATTTATGGTGGGTCTTAATTAAAACTGGAGGGCTTAACAGACTCAAGTTTTTCAGACAGACCAAGACGACAGAAAAATCCACTTTAAGATAAAGGTTACCTCGAAGCAGTGGGTGCGATGAATTGGAAAGGTTCCAAACAATGAAAGAGTTCTTTGGTTTAGTAATAAAGACAAAGTATATAGCTATAAATGAAGTCGTAAGTTGATTGTTTGGATTAAAAGTTCATTACTGAACTAGGAATAGTTCTTAAGTCTCATCTTGGATCTAAACATGTGTTGTGGCACTTTCATTTGATTATTAGAATCATTGAAAGATGGGAAATCACTATAGAGATAGTGGACTCTCATGAACAACATTACATATCCATTAACTAAAGTTTATCCAAATGTACAGGATAATCGTCACTTTAGAAGAAGAAGAGTATGAGATACCATGACGATTGGCTTTAGTGCAAGTGGGAGATTGAAAGTAGTATACACAAGCCGATCATGTTTGATGATAAAGCATATACTTTGTAACAATCTTATTCATTTATTAATAAAAAGTATTAATTTATTAAAGGCTTTTAATTATCTACGTGATCTTTGTTTTATAATATGTGATAAACCCATAGTTTTAAGCAATGCTTTTAGAATAATGATGATGATCATTCTAATGAGATCTAAATTCTTAGAAAGCTTAAAACTAAAATAGTTCCCCAATCATTGGATTACTAAATTGGGGATTAGTGAATCCGGATAGATTGGGTACATACGTTGTTCTGCTCATTGGATGAGGATGATTGATCTCGTGATCATTTGTGTGGAGACACTAAAAAGCAAGTATGTAGGTGCTTATTAGAGAATAAGTTCATTGAGCATTGGCTCGCTAAGGAATACCTAATGGAGTTTTACTTGCACCGTCGATAGGAATTTCTGTAGTGATAGTAGTACAAGTGATCCTTGGACTTGAGATCATCATAGTATCGTGTGTATGATGAGTTATACTTTGACTTATTCCTTAAGACCCTTAGGGTATATCAAAGGGTATGATTGGGTATAATAAGTTGTACATGGAGATAATGTATGATCGATAAAGAATCTACCACTTCTAATAAAAGAAGAGAAATGTCTATGTGATTCGATAAATGACAACCCAAGTAGTCCTTGGTTGGCATAATGAAATTAGAAAGGAGTTTCTAATTTGCATTATTTGGAGTTGTGCATTTAAGAGTCGAAATACATATAATTAAATAAAATAAGACTTGTGAAAGTAATTCCATGTCTTATATTTAATTGGGATATTGTATGGTGGAAGGATTGAATTATCACAGTAACTATTTACTCAAAGGTTCTTTTATGATTAATGTTGAAATCTATATTATCCGGAAAGTCGTTGATGATCATTTAGGAGGCTTATCCCTATTGTAGAATAAATATTATTTATTTAAATAAATTAATTATTTAATTTATTTATTTAAATAAGATTAAAATTGTTCTAATTGATTTATTCACAATAGGTTTAATATGGAGAACCTAAAGGTCACACCATAAAAGGAAGAAAAATTATTTAAGAAGTTAATGGCATAATCGTAATAATATGTTAAGTATATTTAATTTAATCTATGGTGATAGAATAAATTAAATAGCTTAATATTATTATTTAATATTTTAGAAATATTAAATATAAATTAATAAGAGAGTCTTATTAATATTATTACAATTATTATTATTTTAATTTCTAAAAGAGTTTAGGAATTAATTTAATATAAGTACTCTCATTTATTCCTAATAGGATTGGGAGGAAAAATTAGTTAAAGGAGTTTAATTAATTATCCCTAATAAGATTAGGAGCTTAATTAATTAAAAAATTTAATTAATTAAATAAATCCCAATTCCTTAATTGTTAAGGTGGGTTGCCCACATCTATAAATAAGAGAGTCTTATTATGGGTGAGGTGGTTGTTGACTTTTTACAACTACGTAATAATTCCAATTTGTTGAGAAACGCATCTTTTCTATCTGAGATAGGAAAAACTAGGCTTTGAGCCAATACCCATCTTCTTGAATCTTTTCTTTCTTGGTGGATCACCTCAGAGGCCAAACACATGGGTGGCTAACGTTGATCAAAAGAAGGAACCAAACCCGGTGGATTCAAGTTGAAGCGAAAAGAATTGGAGGTGAACTTGTGCACGAGGAAGCTTCGGATCTTCGAGGTATGTTTCTTAATCATCCTTATCGTTTAATTAATAATTGTGCATAAAGGGTGATCCGGGTATATGGTTTGTAAAATTTTTAAAACTCTGATTTTACACGTTTCCGCACTTTTTATGCAATTTTGATTGCATTCAAGAATATTACAAACCTAACAATAACAACTTGCTTACTTTGTAAAATTTTCAAATATCACCCTTAACTTTAACCCTTTATCAATTTAACTATTTACTAAATAACATAATAATTATAACAAAATTGAATACTTTCATTTCATAAAATTCGGGGTCTCACAATTGAGTTATGGAACTCAATCTTTATTTGTTATGTGATGAGCAACATGAATGAAATATTTGGTCATATATTTATGATGTATACGATGAGCATGTTATTTATGTGCTACGTAATGCATGAAAATTGTTAGATTTTGTTAAGTTATCGAGCTCATTCGCAAATAACTATTTTTGCAAGTTAAGGATTCAAGGTAACGTTATGTGTTACTTGAATGACGTGAATCAGGAGTAATGCATGAAGATTGATTGTTTTAGCTTAAATCATTATTTTTGAACCATGATTAAGGTTCTAGAAAAATGTAGCTGATGATGTATGATGTTTAATAGATGTTGAGATGTAAAGTTTAATCATATCCGATGTATAAAGGGTTTTGAACCTAAATGTAAGTATTATTTATTAACCCTGATAAAGTGGGTAATAAACTAAATATGATTTAAAGGCTTGTAAATGATAAAGGTTATCATTCAGGGAAAACAGAGGAAGAATTATTTTTTAAAAATTATTCTTTAGTTTATTAAGTTTAACATCGATTAATGATGTAAAGTCAAAATAAAGATGTATTGATAATGATCGAAGTTGAGGGTTGAATTGCATAAATTTTGGGGTCGTTACAGTAAATCTCAAGAAACATATGTTAATTAGAAACTTGAAGAAAAAATTGTAGTCCCCCTCGGTTCCAAATTAAAATATTAATATTATTTTTTTTAAAACTAATTTAAAATATTTTTAAATTTAAATTAATATAACTCATTTAAAATTTGAAAATAATAAATTTTATAATTAGTAGTATTTTTAAAAATAGTTTATCATATTTATAATTATATTAATATAAATTAAATAAATTCATATTAATTTTAAATTTAAAATTACTTAAAATTAACTCTTAAAAAATTAATATTAATTTTATAATTTAAAACGAATAGTGTATCTTTTTCAAAAAGGGACTAAAACAATCTTCAATTTTGATATCGAGGGAATATTATCTCAAGTAAAATTTAGATGACAACTTCAAGTATACACTAAATCTCATGATGTTAAAGACAAAAATAGGTCATCAGAAATTTTTACTGCAGCTGCCTTCTTTTAGGGGTAACAGACTAATACCAGTTGTTACTTTATTTGGTGTTAAAATGGAATGGAATCCTATCCATTTTTGTACAATTATTCTTCAAACAAAAGAACTAAAAATAGGTCATGCCTATGGTTATCAGGTAGGCCCAAATCAAAAAGACTAGTAGTGGATAGTGGATGTGGGTCCTAAAACGAGACTTCAATCCCAAATATCAACCACCACATACTGCCATAAATGTCTTGTCTACTTCCGAGCCAAGTGAAAAAAATTATGATTGGGTTAACACGGTAGGGTACTACTATCATTTCTTCTTTTAAATTTTTTTTTACTGACCCTTCGATAACATTAGGAATACATTTTTTTAAATATAATTTTTTTTCTTAAAATATTTTTTTTAGAGGAATATTATTTTTATATGATTTTTTTTTCATACGAAGATAAGTCCTGTATGTTCATGTAAAAAAAATTATATAAAAATATCGATTCTCTTTGTTTAATTATATCTTATACTTTTGTTAAAATGTAATAATAAATATAATAATGATGTTTGTGATTGAAGTTTTTTTCTGAAGTTACGGAGCTAAAATGTAATAATAAATATAATAATTGTTATAATATTATATAATTTCTTAAATATCTAAAGTCAATGACACTATAATTAAGTTATTGGTCTAGTCCATAATTTGATTATTTTTTAAATTTTATTTCATTTTATTACTTATTAAAGATAACTTATTAAATGAAAAAATACCATCAATTTAGTTTCCCGGTTCCTCATAGGAAGAATACTACTAATCGACGAAAAGGTTATAGCAAAAAATTTAAGAGTAAAAGAAAAAGACCTCCGGAAGAATATCAAAATTATAAGAAAAAGTCTGACTTCTTCTAGGGGACATTTCTAGCGACTTTTTTTTTTTTTTTTTTTTTATAGTACCTCTTAAAAATGTATAATATTTATTTTAATTGAAATTTTATAAAAATAGTGTTTTATGTATAATTTGGATACATATAAAAAAGCAGGCATTTTAATTGCATAACTCTGTTTTCTCATTACTTATCCAATTTATAACCTAAAACACTATTTTTTATAAAAATTATAAATAAATACTTATATATTTTTAAGAAGCTAAAAAAAAATGTCGCTAGAAAAATGTCCCCCTAGAATTTCTGAAAAGTCTTTAAGAACCTTTAAAAAGGGAAAAGAAAAGTTTAAAAGATATTAAATAGGATAAATGTGGCGAAATGGGTCATTACGCTAATAGGTGTAAAACTAATAAGAAGATTGACGCTTTAGAATTAAATGATGATATTAAACAAAAACAAAATTATAATTTGTTACTTGATTCTTATACTAATATATTTTAAAATTCTGCTTATAATTCTGCAATTGATATGCTTGCTATAAATAATTATGATATTAATTTATTTTCTGATTCTGATAATTTTGTTGAATGTGTTGATCACCGTAAAACAGAATTTTTTTTATAAATCTATAATCCAAATGAATAGTTTAAGCATAAATATTTTAACAAAACATTAAAGTTTTATATTAGATATCATAGAAAAGATAAAAAGACCCTGTTGGAAAAAAAAATCTATATATATATAAAAAACTTAACTCAAACAAAAGAACAAATTGAAAAAATTAAAAATCCAAGATTTATACATCTTATACTATGTAAAAAGTATTTAATAGAATTAGTTCTCAATCTGCAAAAAGAAATTCATAAAAACTTGTAACTTGCATCTTTTATTTCTTTAATTCTATAAAAACTCTAATGGAGATAAAATTGAACATGAATATATTTGAATTTTACTTATTTGTATTTTAACCTCCCAATAGGGAAAAAATATAAATAGATAAAATTCAAATACACTCGTGTCTAATTTTCATGTAATAGTACCATTATTGTTTTCTTAAGTTGCGATGGCGTGTTAGACCCCTAATGACAAATAGATTGGAGGGGAAAGATTTGCATCAAATTATAAACTTATAAAAACAACACATGAAAAAAATGCATTGCAAAATCCTGAAAACTTGGAGGAGACGGTTTAGTTTTAGCAATATTCCTGAAAAAAATATCAAATAATTTTGACTATAAGTAGTGTACATTCATAAATAACCAACGTAAGTAATGTTTAAGCACGCCATTGACCACGCGATAATCTAAGAGAAACTACTGCTGTTTTTTGTTTTGTTAAAATGGAGTTAATTTTTTGACTGCTGGAATTCATTGTGAGTTCTCATTTACAAAACAATAGACATCAAAAATCCGAGATAGTACCAGCAAAAAAGTCTCACAAGCTAGCTTCTCAACTCAAATCTGCAACTAGACCAATTTTATTTGCTAATTCAAACAAATCAATGAAAATAACACCAATATAAATATTAATATAAATGCATTAGGGACATGGATACCATTCAAGATATTTAAGCACACCACGCATGGACAAATCCATATATTAAGCTGTAATTTGATTCAACAAAATCTAAAAGAAAAGTCTTGAAAGGTATAAGATGTATACTAAAAGGTAAAAAGTAACAGCGAGGGGGAGGGGGAGGGGGAGGGGGAGGAACAGAAGGGTAGAGTAGAATGGGGCTTCAAGTAGAAAACAAAGAGGACTAGGAAGTATAGATAACACAATCTAGTACTGATCACTCGTCGACCTCTTTGTGTCGCCCATCCACTCAAATAGCATGGTATTTCAGACTGTTCCCACCAATCAAAAACAAACCAAGCTCAATAGTGTAATTACCTCAAAAATTTGTTCCAGGAATGGATTCTCACATCAATTCCCCAACAGTAAAAAAGAACCATCCACGTCACAGCTATACAACCCAATGATCCGAGGCTCCCCTTTGTCTCTATTGCAGATAAGTTAATTCTAATATTTTACTTCTCCTTAGCTGCCACTTGAAAAACTGCAAAATTTGGGGTTTCTCAAGGACGGAATCAAAAAAGGGCCATACAGCTTCCAGTGTCTTTTCTTCTCGCTTCAGATTCAAGGACCATCTAAAGATACAAAGTGCACCAACCTTGACTGAATACACAATTCTTTAATGGCATAAATTGGTCATATATGGCTTGCTTCAGCAGTATCCTCCCCATTAGCCAGTTTTGATTGAGCAATCATTTCCTCCTCACATGAAAATCTACCTGGAACTACCTCTGAGTGAGCTTCCTCCATGTCTATAGCACTGATCTGGTTAGTAGTCACATCATTCAATTGGAGCTTCTCAATCGAAGTTGCCAGTATGTTGTCAGTTTGTTCACTGGGAGATTGCAAGCCAGAGTCTGCGGGAAATTGGCCAGATGAGGGTATCCATTTCCTCCAATCATCACGCCTCCTTACCTTGTCACCCTGTAGTATCAGAGCAGATTATTATCATCTAGACAAAAACAGACTGCTAAGTGTGACAGCAGCTATTTTCTTCCAGTTTCAAAATTTTGCAGTAGTACCTCATATCACAAATGAAAAAGACATGCATATTCCAATACTTCATACAATAAATGATTTCTTGAAAATAGTCAAGTAGTATGATTTGAATTATTTGAAAAATGTTTCATGTTATCCTTTTTTGGGATGTCCCAAAATATTTACTTACATAATTTCACCAAAAGTAGGATTTGAATTATTACCATTTTGCAAATTAAAGAAAAAGCCACCATTTGATTTAATTTGCACACTTAAAGGGTAGGGTATCAGCACAATATGGTGGTCTACTTTCTCCCCCATAAACTTTGTGTCTATAGGAACTAGTAATTCACTATTAAGGGATTAGATACGTATTATTATCATTAAGACTAATACAATGGATATCTAGGGATATGAAAGGGCGTGTATGAGGAATCAAGTTAATTGGATATGAACCATGTATCTATACTTTTGAATAGGACCCATTATCAAATATGAGAGAGTAGACTTCAAGTTTAGAATATTGCCGGTATCTTTGTCTCCAAACTATAATAGTTTAGGAACTATTAATTGGTATTGGGACGATGGAACATAGTTGTTATGGCCCACGGCGAGTCATGGCGGTAGCTAACTTCCAGGACACCTAGGCGACAAGTCGTTTATAATGTGTAATTTATATATTATTTATTTTACTTAACAAGTATATTGACAATAAAATTTCATATACATTAAAACTCAAAACATAACACTATGGAATAACATTAAAAGCGTAATTATGTATTATACTTAGCAATAACAATCCAAAGATAAAACATTTTATATTAAAAATTAGTAAATGAAATGAAGAATTCAACAAACACTACACAAAAAATAAAGTTGCAACCAACCATCACAAATATCTAGTCTAATAACTAATAAAACACCACATAGCAAGCCAAAATAATGTCTACTCTCTACATTAGTCTTTAAACATCATTCAAGCAAACTTATCCAAGGAAAAGGTTATCTCCATCTCCTCCACGAGAACTACTCGTTCAAAGGCGTAGGTGATCTTTCTCCGAAATCATCCTCCACATCTTCATCGGAGTAGGAATCCATCAACATTGATTCCCTTGAAGTTACCACCACCACAGTGAAAGTACGTCATGAGATTATCACTAGTATTAGCATGAGCCCTCCTCCCTGAAGGATTGTGACCCTCACGCGTATTGGATGCATCGGTTGCTCGATCCACATCATTTCATGTAAGATCCTCTCCGGAATGAAAAACATCGGCCTCATTATTGATCCATTCATTACCCCATTCAAAGTCGACTAATGGAATAAAAAAAATTCCAAGTTCAAACCTCTTTTGGAGACGATCTTCCGATTGTATTGAACATACACCAAGTCACTCAATTGTTTGTGTTCCAATCTATTCCTCTTCTTCGTATGAATCTAAAATAAATAGAACAAAAAATAATAATATTAATGATAAATTTTAATTATATAAAAAATAGTTAGTATTAATAGAGAATGACTTATTACTTTTGAAATTTGAACCAAACCAACAATAGAAAGTACTTACAAACTCACATGTACTCCAATTGCGCTCGCAACCGAAAGAAGAACAGAGACCTAGAATTCTTTTTGCAAACGAAGATGGCTCAATAGCCCGCCCTCCAAAAGCATTCCACCAATCAACTAACAAACATTTAAAAGAAATATAACTATTTTTAAAATGAGGAAAGGAAGAATGTATATAATTATAATTTAGCTTTTATATCTTTATATATTTTTTAATATACGTACGAGGATTCTTTGATTTTTGTTGCTTAATCGTCATTTCTCTTGCAAAAGTATCTCGAGAAGCATCAAAGTTATCGGCTAGTTTGATACCAAAGTACTTTCCCGAATTGAGAAACAACATAGCCCCAAATAATTTTTGCTCCATTTGACTTTCTCATCGCCGCTCAACAATGTCAATCACTTTCTTATAGTCTTTAATGCATCTTTGATTATTTATTTTCTTCGTGCATTATCGCACCAAAAACTTCTGGCATAGCAGGCTTCTCATCACCATCAACAATCTTCAAGACTATAAGAAGTGGTTGTGAAGCCCTAATGCAATCCTCAACATGATGCCAAAATGTTGTTGAAATAACAGTATCACGTACTTTCTTCCCTGCTTCAGTAGTCAACTTAGATTTTGTCCAATCCTCGCTTATGAACAAATGCCTCGATGAATCTCTATGTTTGTACAAACTCTGCAAAGTGAGGAAAGCTATAGCAAATATAGTAACTACGGGTTTCTCAAGATCCCTCCCATTTGTTTTTTTCCTCATCGCATCAAGAAGACGATCATGTCTGTAAATGAATGTTGTGATTCTTCTTGCATTTGTGAATTGTGATTGTAGGTTGAAATTGCTTCACTTTGCCTATATCCTCTAGCATAAAGTCTAGGCACTGAGCGACGCAAGGTGTCCAAAACAGTGTAGGCCTCCTCTCCATTATTATATGTCACGCTGCCTTGTAATTAGAGGCATTATCTGTGACCACCTGAACATATTGGGAGACAATTTGCCAACATTGTAGCATCTTGCAACTGACTAGAGGCATCAACAGAACTCATGTAAGTCCCCTCCGAACTATTAACAAGGAAATTCAACAAGTGTCTTCCCCTCTTATCCGTCCAACCATCCGACACGAGTGTGCAATCATATTCCTTCCAATCTTCATGTTTCGCCTTTAATTCATTGGTTTTCGTCTTTGCCTTCTCAAGTAAAGGAACACTCAACTCATGATAGGTTGGAGGCTTTAAACCCGACCATATTGCTCTATGAACTCGATCATTACCTCAAAGCTCCTTGCATTTGTAGCATTTAATGGTATGCCACATTCATAGAAAAAGTTGGCAATGTAAATATGGACTCTCCCTTTCCTCCGATGTCCTCAAAAGATTTTCAATGCTCGGCTGGCTCAAACACTTGTTATGCCTATCCTCTACAACTTCTTCGGGACTCTTCCTTAGAATTGCTTCAACCGTCTTTGTTGGAGTTTTTGGTTGTGGCTTTTGGAATTGAAAAACATTTTTCTTCCTTTTGGAAGCGGTCCCATAACTTGGGATAGTGTTAGAAGAAGCATTGGAAGCCTAGCTTGGACGAACAAATGATTGTTCTTCTTGCACTTCTACTACATCATCTAGCTCAACTGTCTTGTTCCTCTTTCTACTATTCAAAGTTGTTTGCATCTCCCCACATAATTTTTGTTGTTGTTTTGGGCACTTTGCTACATCTCTAAAATTTCCTGCTAAATGTTGTTTCAACCTTTTGATTCCTAAACGACATTGTTTCCCACAAAGGATACATTGCACTATATCTTTGTTACTCATATTCGGCCAATACCCATATTTTCAACCCGGGTCATTTGATTTGGCCTTTCTTTTCGGGTCCTTGGTTATATCATAATCATCGGCTCCCAAACTTTCAGCCATTTTGTTTTCTAGTTTCTACAAAATACAATCAAACAAAAAATATAAGAGAATTGACATATTTTTATTTTACTAAGTATTAACCATTCACACTCAACACTTAATAGATATAATTTACACTTTGTAAATTGTACCCAAAAAAAGTAAACAATAAATATAACTTATTAAAAAGTCAAATCACCTCTCACGTAATTTTGTATTGTTTAAACTTTCAAGTATAATCACAATTCACACAACACATTAAATGTACTAACCTAAGTGACTAACTGCTCTCTATATATTTAATTAAGTTTTATACATTGACAAGGATAAAATATATTCCAAATTCTAAGTCATTAAGTTTTAAAATATATTCCTAAAATGCATAAGCTTGTCATTATCAGAGATATGTATGACAGATAAAAAAATTAACGTATAAAATATATTCCTAAAATATATCAGCTTGTCATTGACACTTGGTTGGGTCATACATATATGCACTTGGCATACATATATGCATATAACAGATTAGTCATTAGTGATAACAGATATGCATATGGCATATATATATGCAAAGAAAATTAGAAACATAGAAGGACATTTAAGTGGCTAACTGTTAAGTCTTAGTAATTTAGTCGAAGGCTGGAAGCATACATGCAGTTATTAGAAAAAAGAGAGGTGAATCGGAGGGGTAGAGGATATTAAATTAAAGTTGTTCCTTTATTTATTCAAACCTTTTGGAGAGAAAAAAAGTGAAAGGGAGACTGTGAAACAAAGCAAAACCTCTGTGTGAGAGAAGGTTGGGTTGTCGGCGATTGTCGGCTTGTAACAACTCGCGATCGAGTTCAAAGATGTTGTCGTCAAGGAGTCGAGATCGCGACAGGGCTGCGATGTCACGAAGGGCTGCGATGGGTCTCCGACTCTCCTTGCTGCGAATTGATGAGTCGCGATGAAGTCGAGCACTCGAGCTGTAATGGGATGAAGTCAAGTCCAAGTCTGCAGATGGTCAGATAAGAGTTTTGCCTTTCTCCTATTCTCCTTTTTTAATCGATGGGTCATGGGTATTATGTCCATGGGTTAATGGGTCAGAAGATGGGTAGATGAGTTAAACATTTAAGTTGGGCCAGAGCTGCTAAGGGGCACGCCTTAGCAACTCCACCTCAAGTTCACCCTCGTCGTGCCCTTCTCTCCATCGCCTGAAAGCCTAGACGACGCCGTGACAACTATGCAATGGAAGTATACTTTATATTAATAAAGCAAGTATTATTGGTTTTATCATGAACTTGGCTATATAAGATCATAAAAAATGTGACTTACTATGTTACATGAGATATTAACGTAAACACTAAGATACGAACAAGAGATGCTTTAAGCTAGTTCAAAAAGATTGCTAGACCTTTATATTACTTTTTTGAAAAAGACCAAGAGAATAGGTAAAATAAATGCATAAGGTCAAATTTTTATGGTAAGAAGAATGTTTTTTTTATCAATGGATGAACATGGCCACTTATTTTTAATGTTTTTGATCTCCTACAAGTTATAACCATTAGAGCTGAAGACTTTTCTTCGTTTTTTTATTTTACAAGAATATTGTGTCCTAATAATGACAACACTTCATTTTGCTGATTACAGCACACGGTTTAAGGGGAGCCAAAAATATATTATATTTTAACCATATTTATATTTTTAACAGATTATAGAGAAAAACATCTAAATACGTTTAATATATAAAGCCAAAAACATCTAAATACGTTTAATATATAAAAAGAAAAACTATATTTAAATATGTTTTTTGTGCATCATAAAATTCATGCCACAAACACCAAGAATTAATTATAGCCGGATTATACTATTTATTAACGAAAATTGCCAATGAGAGTTCCCAAATACAAGCAGAAAAACAGCAGAAGTGTGCCCCAAATAGAAATTCCCTAAAACAAACTACACAACTCTAAACTGAAATGCTAGGGGTCTCGAATATATTCGACTCAAATACACGTCATTATTACATTGGTTGTTCAATATCATTGTGAATCCATGCAAATCATTACATACCATTGCAATAACGATGTGGAGCAAACAATTAATACCAATGTAAAAATAATGTGAATTTGAGACAAATTTGACTCCCAACCTTAAATAGGGTTGTGCAACAGTAAAAAAAATCGTACCGATTCGGCCTGTACTATACAACGGTAATTATCAGATGGAATACTACCAGTACTAAGCAACCTGTATTTACATGAGCTTTTTTACTGGTAGTAAACCTGTATTTACTGCTTTTTTACCAGTGCCAAACTGGGACAAATATACCAGACAGGTAATACCGAATTGGCCTGATTCGGTAATTTACCAAATTTTTTGCACAACCCTAGCACTAAAGCTTCACATGGCTTCAGCATAAAAACTATTGCCCATAGACGAACTCCCCCAAAAGTCAACAAACAAAATAACAGCTCCAGGATAGTTCTCATGAAACCAAAAGGATAAAGGGACTGTTTAATACTAATTTATATATAAGTTACAAACTCAACTAAAAGTCTGTTAAAGATAGCCCCCGACAACGTATATCATGCTAACATGCAGTGTGAATATTGCATTTGCACCATCAATATCAATATAAATGGGTAACATGCAGTGTGAATATTTGAATCCAAAACCTTGCACATCCAAAGTTTTAAATTTTTAAAATGAGTTGGTTACTTAACATGTAATCGACGTTACTTTTTCCATTTTTTAAAGTATATATGGACAAGATATAACATAACAAAGGTAGTTTATATATCTTCCTTTCTTTTTTCAAATATGAGGATATTTTTAGTACAGTTTCATTAATCATCTTGTTGGATTAACTAGTGAAAATTCTCAAAATACTAGAGACCCAGTTTATTATGCTTATCTTGAAACATGGGCTCACCTTATAAGTTAATATGGTTGGTTATGTTAATTGTAGATGCAAGGATTTGTATACTATTATTTCTATAGTTGGGGTTGATGATGAGTGGTTAAATTACCAAATTTGTATACTAATACAGGCATAAAATATATATATATATATATATATATACACACACACACACGCATATTATATGCCGATCATCACACAAAGTGAGGGAAGGCTGAAAATACTTATGATGTATTACGTTGTTTAACAAATAAAAGGTCTTTAGTTAGGTTTCATATATGTAAAATGTACAGGAAATGTCGATCATACTTGTAAACAATTAAACATTTGCAAAAAATTCCATTTGTAACTTTAATTACGTAAAAAATGCAGAAAGTTTAATAGTGTAGTTAAAAAAAAATCAGCAGTAAGTTTAATAGTAGTGTACAGAGAATGTACATCATAAATATATACCATGTATGTTATGAACGTATAAACCAATGTTATCTGGAATGTGATTCGTAGGACCTATACGGAAAAGCAGCACGCTATGTAGGCTAAAACATGGTATGCTATGGGTAGCTTGATATGTATTCTTATAATTAGGAATTCTCTTGGAATCTAAATACAATAAAGGTTAATTTTGTAAATTAGTTGCACCAACAAGTTGTTTGTGATAGAAATTATTTAGTACAAATGTGATGTTTGAACAACAAATACTAAGTTAGAATATTGATATATGAGCAATTAGATGTAGGAAAAAAAAAAAATATATATATATATATATATATTTAGATACATATTTGGGTATATAAGTACCAATACGCGATTCACTACGTCATAATAGTATGTGGTAATGCTAGTAGAAACACCACACACAAAAGGGAAGCAATCTTAGATGAGGAAGTTAATTGTATAGTTCATGTCTACTGTGTGGATAACTGGATAAGGACTCTGGTTGCTCATGTAGTTATTTCACATCAGGATGCCATCTCTCGGAACTTGGTGTGGGGAAAGGAAAGGCTGGAGCCCAAAACCAATTGTATTGACACAGCTGTTTCTTGAACAATTTACATACAGCAGACCTTATTTGGCTAGAAAGAGGACTTCCTGGGATGGGAGTCATCGAACTCTTCAAAGGAGAAATTCTACTATTGAGTGAGAATCAGTACAAGTATAGCGTGTAAGAGGTCCAAAAGCAAAGTTTAGGACACCGTCTAATGCAACGGAATATGGTTAGATTGTAACGCTCTAACACTAACGTGATTTGAAGGTTTAAAGGTATCAACAAGAACGTAGGATAAACTATGGAATCCACAAGAAATAAACGAACTCACAAAGAGAACAAGAAAATAATATTAATTGATAAAAACATTATATGTAAATAAACCTTAGAAAACATATTTATAATTCAAAACTACTTTTCTATGACTAATTGAAAAAGGAAAATAATTAAAACCTAAAACTAAATAAAATTAGAAAAGCTAAAGCCCAAAACATAAACGGGCCAAATATAATTTTAGCTACTAAATTTTCCTAAATAATAAATAAAAATATATCAATTAAATTAAAGTTCCATAAATATTAAAATATATGGAAATTAATTTTTCTCGTTACTTTTCACTGGTTAGATTGTAACGCTCTAACACTAACGCGATTTGAACGTTTAAATGTATCTACAAGAACGTAAGATAAACCTTTGAATCCACAAATAATAATGAACTCACAAAGAGAACTAAGATAATAATATTGATTGATAAAACGTTATATGTAAATAAACCCTAGAAAACATATTTATAATATTAAACTACTTTTCTATGACTAATTAGAAAAGGAAAATAATTAAAACTAAAACTAAATAAAATTAGAAAAGTTAAAGCCCCAAAACATAAGCGGGCCAAATATAAATTTAGCTAAATAATAAATAAAATGTACTCCTCCATTCCTAAATAAGTGACGTTTTAAAAGAAAAAATTTGTTTCAATTTATTTGTCGTTAACAACTTTCTAGGAGAATAAATTATTTACTTTCCTATATCACCTATACCTTCTCTCATTGTCCCAAGAAATTCTCACCCTTAGTATTAATAGTTTCCAACTTCCTATAAAGGGGTAGTGATGGAATTTTATACATTTTAATTATTAAATGATAGTATTAAATGACTTTTGTAATCCATGTGCAAAAACCTTAAACGACACTTATTTAGGAACGGAGAGAGTATCAAATAAATTAAAGTTCCATAAATATTAAAATATATGAAAATCCGAATCTTTCTCGTCATTTTCCACCGTATCACCGCCCACCATTTCAGGACTAATGTGCCCTCAACACTCTTACAACGAACATGAAAGGCATGGCTGCCTGCATAACTACCAATAACAGTCGGATAATTTACCCTTTCCCCTACAGGAACAGTAACATATATTATCCATCTTATGTGGCCCAACTGAGAACAACAGACAAGGCACAGGAAAGAGAAAATTATGTGATCATATACAGATCCGAAGCTGTGCCAAGGAGTGGTAGCAACGACAAGCAAGTCGTAAAAAGTAAGTATTGTTATAAAAAACAAAAAATCAATCAAACCAAGTACCAGGAGCGAGGAGCACATGATCTAACAAAGGACTACAATGAATTAACACAACATGATAAAACTTAACTTATCAAGAACTTAAAGTCGGTACAAGTTGACCTGGTAATGCTTTATTTAAAAACCTTACCTGTACTTCAACAACTGTTGAAGCTCCCAGCGTATCCAAAATCAACTGGACGTTGCTTGTCAAATTCAAAACCTGCCAATATCATACAAAAACGTGATTTACATATAACATCATTTTTATAAGAATGAAAGGCAAGAAGCAGACCAACTCTTGATATGACAAGCATGACCAAACAGTGTCTTATAAAATATGACTTCTTCACCTTCATTTTCACAAAACAAGGGAGTTTAAACAACACATAACAGATAGAAGTACGTAATCAAACTCTTAAGAGAACCATATATTGGGCAAGGTACAATCACTGGAGCAACGTTTTTTCTTCTTGCCAGCTGATATATCTACACTTTCACAGAATTTGCATTTTTAAGAGTTCAATTTAAAGAAATGCTCTGTCAAACAACGAAATATAGATCTACAGTGCTGCAATTTGACTTCCATCTAGGCCTGACAAAATATAGTTATGGGTTGGTTTTAGTTTTCAAAATATGGTTAGAACTAAAACCATATTAACCATTTTTAATATGAGTTCTGTGGGTTGGAACTATATGGTTATGGTTCAAAACCATATTAACCATTTTAAGATGTTTTGACTTTTAAACAGAACTTTTGAAAAATGAACCGTCACTATTAAATTAATTAATTAATAATATGATATAAAAATTATTAATATAAATAATAAAATGCTAAAAAACTATACTAATAAAATTAAAATGATACATGAATGTTATTTTACAATTAAAAATACTTGATTAGGGTCCACAATTTATGAGAAAATGAAAAGGTGATATTTTGTAAAATCTCTCACACAAACATGGGGCGGTTTATTATTTATGTGAGAGAGAGTTTATAAAATTATAATTTTATTTAAGGAAATATTAATTTTAAATTTGTTAATATCAATTCAATTTTGGGTTATCGAGTTTTTAAAATTGAATTCTTTGAATTGACTTAGAATCAATTAAAATAATCCGACATTTATCTTGTTATATTTTGATATTAATGACATAATATGTTCTAGAATGGCAACATAATTTATTATTATGCTAAACTAAACACTTGTTATATTACACCCTTAAAATTTGTATATTTTCAAGTGAGACATTTTTGTTCAAGAAAGAGATTAGTTCCAACTTAACTAATATACTGGGATTCAAATCTCGCCATGATATAATGAAAACATATTACTCCATTTATTTCATATTATTTGATTATTGTTAAATTTTAAAATTAATTTAAGAGATTTTTAAATTTAAAATTGACATAATTTTTAAATTTTAATCAATACAATGAATATTATAAATTATCTAAAATTTATTAACCATTATAAGTTTTATTATTTCTCTTAATTTTGACTTTAAAAATATTTTAAATTGACTTTCAAAAAGTAACAATTAATAATCAAATAATTTGGAACAAAAAAAAATATTATCTTTTAATATTATATTTTAGTTAGCATGTAAGATCTCCTACATAACCCAAGAAATGAAAACATTAAAATTCACTTAATTAATGAAAAGTTTATTTCCATGAATGATCACTTATTAAGTGAATTTTAATATTTTTATAGACATGACATGAGTTAACCAGTTTATAGATGAAATATCTAGTGTGTCATCAGTGGCGGATATATGTAAACAGTGTGATTGAATGGAATATGGGTTGAAAAATGGTTAACCGGTTCAGAACTATATTTGTTTTAAAAAATATGGGTACAAACTTTAACCAACCTGAATAAATAAAAATGGTTAACCAACCCATTTGGTTCCAGTTAATATGGTTTGACCCAACAGTTAACTAACTATATTGCTAGGTCTACTTCCATCTTCTAAACTCCATAGGATTCCTTCTCTGTCAAGTGTCAACTATAATAATAAAAATGGGAAAGCCAGAAATGACAAATTTCTATAAGCCAATCCAGAGGTAACTTGGCCATCCATTTTAATAATTTATCATGTTTGATTTCCTTTTATCTCTCATTAAATTTTTTATCAAAGGAAATTTCTTAATACTCTCATTCAAGTGCAGATATTGCAATTTTTTTGAGAAAATTTTGAAACAAAAACTATGAAGTATGGACTATGGTTAACCATAAAAAAAATGTAAAAATTTGAAACTTCTATATATCTACATGCAGGTAAAATTATTTAATTCACCAGTTACTACAAATTGAGGAAATTTTCCAAATTGGTCATTTTATGTTAAGAAGGAACCAAAAAGGGTTGACATAGCTGGATGAAACAGAAATGTTGAATACATCTAAACAATAAGCAAGTCCATTCCGATATAAGCTAATAACGGGAGTCCTTCAAACTAGAAGTTGTCTTCTATGCATTAACCTATTCAAGTTACCTCAGATCGCCCAAATAGAACTTCACTAGAAAATAAAGGAAACAAATCCTTATTCCCTCACCCCTAGACTAAAGGTGTCAGGCAAAGAATGTTAGGAACTACCCGTAAAGAGAAATAGTATAAACTCCGTGAAATTATTCTTTTTAGTAATTAGTTAAACTCTAAAAAGATTTTAGAAAGGGAACTTAAGAAAATGCAACAAAAAGAGAGAGGGTGGGTGGGTGAGTGGGTGGGTGGGTGGGTCCGCACGATGTTTTCAAATAACAAAAACAGACAAGGGAGATGTGCCAACTGCTAACAAATTTCATGAAATGGAAAAAAAGGCTACTGAACCCATTTGATTGTTTCTTTGCAACAATATAACTGGAATATGTAAAGCTTCTTTTCCAAAATATAACTAAAATAAGTATGAAAAATATCAAATTTATTGTTTTTCTAAGGCTTAACTCATATCCTAAACAGATACGTAAAGACGGGCAAATTATATCATATTGGAAGTGTCAAATAAAGCATACAACGGAGAACATGAACAATCTACTGCATTTCATAGTTATATAATTCAGAAGAGAGCAAGAGGTTATAGAAAATGATACAAAAACTAACACCAAGTATATGGGTTAAATGCTTTTTTGGTCATTGTACTATAGGTCAACTTACAAATGGATAACTGAACTTTTTTTTCTTACAGTCAACTAACTGTACTCGACTTTTCTAACAAAAAGATAAAAAAACCGTTAAGTCCGTTGACTTTAAACGGAAAAATACACTTCAGCTGCTGAGATGTTAAAAAAAATTGATGTGGCAGGGATTATAGGACGTGGCCATAATTATGTGGATCTGGAGGGAAATACTCCCTCCCAAACAGCCCCACATGTACAAAACACATGTATTCGTTGGAACCCAAATTATTTCATCTGATTCAATTTGTTTGTGTAAGAAAATCAAAAAAGGAGAAACCCTCACACTTGATCAAATCGATCCAACAATTGAGAGTAACGACCCTAAAGGAGTTCGATCCTTATCTGAAGACGAAATCGATCCTCACTGTTGATAAATCGTGGATTAATTTTGAGTGTTGGTCGATTGAAACTAACGGTCGAAAGGTATGGCCCTTTTGTCCTCTTTTCTGTCTTTGATCAATATTTATTGTTATATTGTTGTAGTATTGTCCCTTTTTCAAAAACCTTAAGTTAAAGATTATCTTCCTTTTCAGATTTTTAAAACCCTTATTTATGATAAGCACTACCATATATATATTATACATATACTTCATGCATGCTCTGTTTGATATTTACAAATAGATACATATACATATTATATATGTTGATTATATTTGTACATTATATATATATATATATATATATATATACATACATACATACCCCATGTATGCTATGGATGGATAAGTTCTTATTTTATTCTGTGTATGCTCTGTTTTTCATTATTTTTTATATTTGTGTACAGATGGATAATATTATGCAAACGTAAACTATGGAGGGAAGTTCATCAATGTTCCTTTTTGTGACTATGTGGGAGGTAATGTTCATCACTTTCCACACTTGGATCCTGACTATATATGTATGGGTGCAATAGATGACTTAGCTATTCAACTTAGTTATCATCCTAAGTCATCCATTTACTTTTAAAACCGAGTAAAACTTAAAATGGTGTTAGACTTGTTTATGATGATGCTAGTATAAGAGACATGGTTAGTGTTTGCTTGCCAATTGGTGTCATTGATCTCTATGTAGACCATGTATTACTCTATATTGGATGAACAAACTAGTACTAATGTGGTTGATAATGTGCTTGAAATTGTGGATAAAACTGATGAAACTATGGCTGCTAATGTTGTTGCTAATGTGGTTGAAAATGTGGGTGATAATATCGTTAAAAATGTGGGTGAGGCTGATAATGAAGGTGATAAAGAGGGAGATATAGTGGGTGACAATGTGGACAGTGTGGTTGGGGATAATGTGAGTGAAAGAAAAGCGGACTAAAAAATAAAGAAGGTAAAAAGAGTGCTAAAAGGAAGTCAAAATGGGTACTGTTGAGGAATGTGTTGAGACATGATAACTCTAATAGTGATGTTGATGCAAAGCTAAGTGATGAAGAATTAGCAAAAGTTAGGAGGAGATAGGGAGATGGGGAGTATAAGAGGGAGATGAAAAAGAACACAGAGTTGAAGGATGTAGGAGATAATGAGGGATAGGAGGCAGGAAATGGAGAGTAAGGAGAAAATCAGCAAGACAGACGAAGGGAATGATGGAAATAAAGATGGTGAGAATGAGCCTGTAAATGAGGGCAATGATGGAAATGAAGAGGGAAAACATGCTAGGAAAGATGGTGAGGACAATGAAAATTATGATGAAGACAGTGAACATGAGAACAGTGATTAAGATGATACATCATGACAAAGTGAATATGAGAACAGTGATCATCTTAAGTATCTTTCTGAAACTAGTGAAGAAAATGAGGATGCTTGCTATGTAGAACCTCCCCCTAGTAAAGCAAAAAAAAAAAAAATAGTTGAGATATACAATAGTAAGACAAAAAAGAAGTTGATAAAGTTTACGGAGTACATGATATTTGGCAGCATAAAGGAGTTTAAAGATGCAATTAGAGACTACTCTATTGTAAATGGAAGGAAATTAAGGTATTCAGTCAATGATTCCAAGAGATGCCAAATTAGGTGTGAGAAAGGATGTCCATGGAGATTATGAGCTAGTTACATACAAGGGACTGAAACATGGCAGGTGAAATCTCTCTTAGACATTCACAATTGCACCAGTCTTTAAAAATAAGCTGGCTACAATCAGGCAAGGGTATGGGACTTTGGGGCTGAGATAGTTAAGAGTAATAAGAATAACACAGTTGACATAAAAACAACAAGATTGAATCCTGTTGATGTGCCCAGATTTAAGAGATTTTATGTATGCTATGATTCCTTGAAAAAGGCTTGGAAAGGTGGATGTAGACCTGTTATTGGCTTGGATGGCTGCTTTTTGAAAACAGTGTGTGGTGGACAACTATTATCTGCAGTGGCAGGGATGGAAATAATCTAATGTTTCCTATAACTATGGGGGTGGTTGAGAGTGAGAATTATGAAAGGTGGAGTTGGTTCATAGAGTTGTTAGTGGTTGATCTTGATTTGGGAGATGGCTATGGGCGGACTCTAATATTTGACCAACAAAAGGTTAGCATCTTTGCTCATATACTAGTCTTTAATATATGAATCTGATTTTTTGTGTAGTTGTTGACATTTGTGAACTAATTTATGTGTATTGCAGGGACTGAAAGGAGCTATTCAGGACCATCTTCCTCACAGTGAGCATAGAAACTGTGCAAGGCACATCTATGCAAATTGGAGAAAGAAATATCCCTCACAAACACTAAAAGGAGCATTCTGGGAGGCATCCATTGCTACACACCCTGTAGCTTTTAAAAGGGCAATGAGGGAGGTAAATAGGTTGTCTACTCCTGCACATGACAAGCTAACAGAGCAAGATCCAAAGGTATGGTCCAAAACATTCTTTGAGACTCGTTCAAAATGAATAGTTAACAACATAATGAATATTTTCCAAAGGTAAATAGGTATGTTGTTAAGTAGCATTCTTTAACATGTCTGAGTGCTTTAATGCATGTATAATTAAGGCAAGATATATGTCAGTTCTTCAAATGTTAGTTGAAATTCATGATCAAATAAAGGTGAGGTTATGAGAACAAGGGATTCCTGTTAAATCCCACACCCTACATGCACAACTTCTCTGCTCTAGGTTTACAGTGTACTCTCCTTTTCCTCTCTCTTTCACTTAGAATTTTGATTGTCCATCCCATAGAGCTTTACAGTGTGCAGAGTCTAAAATAGCTGCATCTAATTTCTTTTTAATCCTTGAGCATATTAACTCTTCAGTTTTCAGCATTGCATCTCTCTTCTGGTGCAACCTCACTATTATTTGATCATGATTTCAGCTAACATTTGAAGAACTGGCATATATCTTGCCTTAATTATCCATGCATTAAAACACTCAGACATGTTCTCTACACTGTCAGATTTTGAATGACTCTCAAAGAATGCTTTGGAGCAAAGGTCTGCTTGTCATGTGCAAGAGTAGACAACCTATTTACCTCCCTCATTGCCCTTTTAAAAGCTACAGGGTGTGTAGCAATGGATGTCTCCCAGATTGCTCCTTTTAGTGCTTGTGAGGGATATTTCTTTCTCCAATTTGCATAGATGTGTCTTGCACAGTTTCTATGCTCATTGTGAGGGAGATGGTCCTGAATAGCTCCTTTCAGTCCCTGCAATACACATAAGTTAGTTCACAAATGTCAAGCATACTACAAAAAAAAAAATCAAATTCATATATTAAAGCCTAGTATATGAACAAAGATGCTAACCTTTTGTTGGTCAGATATTAGAGTCAGCCAATAGCCATCTCCCAAATCAAGATCAGCCACAAACCAACTCCAGCTTTCATAATTCTCACTCTCAACCACCCCCATAGCTATAAAAAAACATTTGATTGTTTCCATCCCTGCCCACTGCAGATAATAGTTGTCCACCACACACTGTTTTCAAAAAGCAGTCATCCAAGCCAATCACAGGACTACATCCACCTTTCCAAACCTTTTTCAAGGAATCATAGCATACATAAAATCTCTTAAATTTGGGCACATCATCAAGATTCAATCTTGTTGTTTTTATGTCAACTGTGTTATTCTTATTACTCTTAACTATCTCAGCCCCAAAGTTCCATACCCTTGCATAATGATCCTTCATGACCTGCTGAATTCCCTGTAATGCTAACTGCCTAACCCTCATACACTTCACCTCTGTAACATCCAATTTCAGTTTTGACTTTATCTCTTCTTACATTTCCCTTAATTTCCAACTAGGATTCCTCCTAATATTATCCCCATAGTAATCAGCCAAGTACTTGACTGTAGCCAACTTATTTTTAAAGACTGGTGCAATTGTGAATGTCTAAGAGAGATTTCATCTGCCATGTTTCAGTGCCCATGGACATCCTTTCTCACACCTAATTTAGCATCTCTTGGAATCATTGACTGAATACCATAATTTCCTTCCATTTACAATAGAGTAGTCTCTAATTGCATCTTTAAACTCCTTTATGCTTCCAAAAATCATGTACTCCTTAAACTTTATCAACTTCTTTTTTGTCTTACTATTGTATATCTCAACTGTACTTTTTTTTTGCTTTACTAGGGGGAGGTTCTACATAGCAAGCATCCTCATCTTCTTCACTAGTTTCAGAAAGAGACCTGAGATGATCATTGTTCTCATATTCACTTTGCCCTGATGTATCATCTGAATCACCGTTCTCATATTCACTGTCCTCATCATAATTTTCATTGCCCTCACCATCTTTCCTAGCATGTTTTCCCTCTTCATTTCCATCATTGCCCTCATTTACAGGATCATTCTCACTTGCTGATTTTCTCCTCTCTCCATCATTTCATGTCTCCTCTCCCTCATTATCTCCTACATCTTCCAACTCCGTGTTCTTTTTCATCTCCCTCTTATACTCCCTACATCTCCTCCTAGCTTCTACTAATTCTTCATCATTGCAGTCTGCATCAACATCACTATTAGAGTTATCATCCTGTCTCAAAGACATTCCTCAACAAGTAAGACTTTGGACTTCCTTTTAGCACTCTTTTTACATTCTTTGTTTTTAGTCCTTTTCTTTCACTCACATTATCCCCAACCACACTATCCACATTGTCACCCACTATATCTCCTCTTTATCACCTCCAACGAATACATGTGTTTTTTATACGTGAAATTTGTTTGGGAAAGAGTATTTCCTCCACATCCACATAATTATGGCCATGTCCTATAATCCTCGCTTTTTTGAACATCTCTGCAGCCTTAGGTGTATTTTTTTCCGTTTAAAGTCGATGGACTTAACGTTTTTTCAACTTTTGTTAGAAAAGTCGAGTACGCTTAGTTATTTCGTAAGAAAAAAAAAATCATTGTCCATTTGTAAGTCAATTTATAGACAATGACTAAAAAATCATTTAACCCCAATTATATGCTTCACCACGGTTTGTCAAGTCGTTAAGTCGAAGCCATTCATTAAGAATGGATCATGGCGTATCACCCTAATCGACTAGTTGTTGGTAAATCAATAAATTATTTATAATACTCATTTTATACACAAATATGTGTGGAATATATAATTATAAATTTTCTAATTACAATAAACATTAAAAAAATTACAACTTCACAATAAAAACTATTAAATAAATTAATATGCTGCAAATACTATACTATACTATAAATTAATACTAGTGTTAAATAAAATAAACAAACTCATTGCACAAACTCTACATATTAAGGGGTGAGGCAAATGGAATACATGTTATTCAATTACATATCAAGGTAAAAGGAATTTGGAATTGAGACGAGTAAATTAAAATTTGCCCAAGTCATCCGACTAGATATCAGGTTGGGAAAATCGTCGATTTGAACCAACTAGACGACGACTAACTATTCAAGTCGCACAACACAGCGATGGCAATCAAGTCGAGCTCTCAACTTGCACTTCTAGCAACAACCGGACGACTAGTCGTCGCTTAAGCGACGATTTGATAACTATGGTCACTTAGTCATGGAACCTAACACCAGGTAAATGCTAGTCATGCAACATAGTTTGTGTTTCCACCATTAAATTTTACCAACAAAGATGCTGCAATAGAGATTCTAACCTTTATACACCAACTAAATTCCGAGTCCAGTGAATACAAAAACAGAATATGAATTTCAATATTAATTACAGTCAACCATTTCAAAAGAAGTTCAAAGGCAGAAAACAATCAGAGCATCATGAAACTCTCTATAGTTTTATTCTTTAGAGAAAAAGTCCATATCATACATACTTTAATGCAGAAAAAGAATGATAATACTCCCTTCGTCCCATGATAAAAGTCCTTATTACTATTTTGGGTAATCCCATGTTAAATGTCCACTTTCCTTTAATAATCAAACTTTTATACATTTTTTTCTATTATGCCCGTAGCATTAAATATCTCATACTTTTCTTATTCTAATTCTCTCTCCATATTTAACAAGTATGGAGAGACAATATTTTGAGAATAGCTAGAAAGTCAATCTCTCACCTACATTGAAAATAATTAATGACATATTATTGTGGGCAATTTTGTCATTTCATTCTTATTCTTAATATGCGTGAAAAATCAACTTTTTATCCTGGGGCGGAGGGAGTACAAGAGATGGTGGCAACAGCAGATGAACAAAGTAGAAGATGAGATAAAGAAACGAAAAGGGAAAATTTTAGATTAATAGAAAAGAAGATGGATAAGATAAACAGAGGAGTACATGAACAGCAAGTCAGCAACTAACAATGTTGTTTTAGCTCTGTTGCAGTAACAATGAACAGGAAATGAAGTTTTTCTGAGTTGATACAACAGCCGCTTTAATGGATTACCTTATGATGATGATGCAGCGGCAGAAATAGAGTGAATCTGAGTGACTAGCAGTAACTAAGTAGAGATTTGCAGAAACAAAGGAAATAGAGGCATCATGCTTGTTAAGTCGTCTCCTAGGCGACGATTAGGCGTCCAAGCCGCTCGGAACTTGCAAGTCATCGCCACGACTTGGAGAATTCTGCAAAGGCGAGCGCCTTGGCCAAGTATGCTCAAGGCTATGCACTAAATGGGTTTTGAATCCTAAGAGAGAGTGAGACAATGATCTGTTTACTTCCTAGCTAACAAGCTTTGAATTAAACCAAGAGTGAGACTTCGCTACTCATGCTAAATCTTAAGAGAGAGAGTTGCGACTGCCGGACTTTGCTTCATTCATCTCTTCCAAGAGAGCTGAATGGATTTATTTATTGGGCATTTTTGTTACCCACTACCAGGACCCAGCAGTTAAAACATGTGGCCCATGTTACTCCATTCATGTAAATTAGACATGTGGTATTCTCCAGACTCCACTCAACCAAACTAGCACAGTTGTATACCACTAAATGTAGTAAGTATTATAAATTTTGTATACAGTAAATTACATCACATAGTTTATACTAATATTATATTATACACAATCAATTAATATTAATATTACATATGTAGCACAATAATTTAGTATTATATATTTTTTTGTTATGTATTATACTTTATTATATTAGTATAATATAATTTTATTTCTTACTTTTATTATAATATATTTTATTTATTATTCTTGAAAATTAATTATTATTTAATATAATCAATAATAATTTTAACTTTTAATTTTCATATTTTCACAAGTAATTTAATTTTTACTTTGCTATTGAAGTTAAATTTCACTATTGATCTACAAGGTATTTTTGTTTTAGTATATGTTCGAGTTTATAAATTGTATTGTAGTATTAATTGTATATACTTGGTATATATAATATACTTGTGAGTAATTTTTTATGTTTAGTGTACTGTGTGAATTGAAATATCTGTGTATATATATACACACATATATATTCCACTTGTAAAATGCATATTATAAATAATCTATCGCTTTATGGATGACTAATAGTCGCTTAAGTTGTTAGCAATCGACTCACCTCAACTTATCGCTTAAGGACTATGAGAGGTAGAGTAAAGGGAAATTGTAATGAGACTTGGAGAAAAAGATGGATAGTATGGATAAAGAGAGAAAAGAAAAGGATATAGAGAGGGATAGAGAGAGTAGCCAAGCCAATTCTTTGAGTAATTCATATTCAGTTGTATCTTCACATTACATGCTTCCTATTTGTAGAACTATCATCATGAAGTAGAATGCTATAAACCACCATGAGGTAACTACTACCCATGTGTTTTTTACTGTAAATACTCCTAAATTAGTAACAAGTCCCTGAACACATTTTACTTATCAGAATGGCCCTTGGCCTTGCAACAGAGTATTACTTGCCTTAGAATTCTCTAGGGCAGTAAAAGTGATACGCATTAGTGCCAGCATCTGGGGCACAAAAAACTCAGTGCCTGCCAAATAGAAACAACACCTCATAGGACCTCCAATTTAATTTAAACGACCCTGCACCCTTTTTTAATTGGCCAACTCTGAGGGGCACCCCAAACTCACCCAGAAAAAATTCTCTATAACAATATTTAGCAACATCCAATAATTAGAAAGGGTTAGCCTCGCAAACTGGCATGCTGGATGTATTAGGTTAACTTGAGATACATTCTACTCAATTTGATGCGGCACGGAATTTTATTATTAATTTTGTATTGTTATTTAGAGATAAATGTGTTATTAATGAAATTATTTAGTAGGATATTATAGTAATAGCTTTACATTAGGAGAGATAATTGTAATAGTAGATTTCAATTAGGAGAGTTTATTATAGTAGTAGATTTTAGTTAAGAGATTATTTCCTTTCTAAATTAGGGTTTTTACTTGGTCCCCAAGTATTGGGTTTTGTATTTAAGCATTATAATACTTCATTATTTTGGAGATTATTGAATATATTGATTTGAGATTAAAGTTGTGCGCTTTTGTGTGTGTTTCTTTACCGATTCTCTGCAGAGATAGGTACTCTTATTCCTTCTTCCTACCCCGTCCTACATCACTCACATAAATCAAAATCATAATCTATCAATTCCCACACATGGATGAATATTAGAGAGACAATAGTATGAATAAGTATACAAACAACTAACTAAAAAAAATCAGTAAGGGACATAAATCAAAATCATAATCTATCAATTCCCACACATGGATGAATATTAGAGAGACAATAGTATGAATAAGTATACAAACAACTTAACTAAAAAAAATCAGTAAGGGAGGACAAGCAAGATGGGGGGAAACGACAGCTGCAAATTCTTTCCGACAAACACATGGAAGTTCAAAGAGAAAAAGAACGAGAGGGTGGGACAGAATAATCACTAGGAAAGAAGAATATTATAAGAAGAAAGGTTGCATTTCTCCCTGAAAAATTACTAATGAACATTTTATTAAAGGATACCTTTTCATTTGATAGTCCATAAGATCATACTCCAGCTGCCTCACAAACTAGGCTGCCACTTTGTTAAAAGAAGGATGCCTTACAGAGATATTTTTATTTCTGAATGTCTATCAAGAAGTGGTGACTTATAGCCAGTCACAACTCACATCAAACATGCTGATTATACCTATTCTAAAGCATGAGATTACATGAACATATTTCGTATAGATATATCAGAAGCTTATAGCCAGTCACAACTTACATTCCACTTGTAGACGGCCCATAACGAGTCCCTTCATTTGCTTGCCTCCTTCCAGTTCAGAATGTTTAATGTCTATTATCTAGCTCTAGACAAGCTTAATATATAATATATAAGATACATCTTTCTAGATCTAGACGCATTACAAATTTGGAGGTCTTAACTTAATAATCCTAAGTCTATTTTCTGCAGGTCAGGGTGATTACATACGCATATTGAAATTGCATTTTGCATTTAGTCCCTGGCTTGTTATTGAGGAGTTTACTCTACAATTTTATAAAATCTTTTCAATTTATGGCTCACAATTTTATTAAATTTCGTCAATTCATCCTGATATAAAGCATACACCTATGAATATAATATATCTACATTCTAGCACAGTTAAGAACTTAGATTGATCATTAAGAGAGAGAGCCCCTAATTTCAAAGTAAGAAGTTCTACATCGTTCACAATTCTTTCATTTAGCTTTTGCAAATACATTTATAGGAAGACATGAGCTAAAATAATCACCCAACAGATGCAGGTACTGCCTATCACTTAACTAATTCGAAAATATAACAACATTTTTCAACCTTTCAAATGAATCATTTTTATTTTTTTGCTTCATTGTTTTTTTATTTTAGACTTATTATACTAATTCAAAATTCCTAAGACCACATATATTCTAATTCTTTTGAACCCAAGTCCCTCAACGACCAACAAGAAAGTATCACTCCAATGCAGCATTAAGAGTTTATATACTCCTGGTCCTGAAACAGACTAACAGAGTGCCATTTTCTTCGTTAACCTCAAGTGTGTAGTATGCTTTTTTAGATAAAATTATAATTTATAATTAGAGAGAGAGAGAGAGAGAGAGAGATGCTAGCCTAAATGTGGTGAATATAATCTTAGAGGAGTTAGAACAGTAATCCATAGATGTAGTTGTATTCTATATGCATGCAGCTTCATTGATTTTAAACATGTTTAAGTAGACTCTCAGCTTACGCCTAAATTTTACTCCTGTAAAACATATATGGAGTGCGGACACTTGTTGTGATTCAGCAAAGAGGACAGTGACCAAGATTCTTCAACATCTCCTAAACTTCAAAAACAGTGCTCTACTCACGGACTAGGAACTTCAACTAAATCAATACTTGGTGATTAATGCAAATATTACTTACTCGAGGAAAGTTGGCTATTAAACTGATAGGTACCCAACCCTGATCATCCATGTTTGACCTTAGGAAGTTGTCTTTACCAAATTAGCATCACTGTACAAACAAGTAATTATATGAGCAATCAGGCTACCGGATAAGTAAAATAAAAGGAGATAGCATCACATATTTGTCTAAGCACAACATTCCAACTATGTTCATTTACCTGAAATAATAGTCAATCTGATTGAGCAACAACGCACGGACATTAGGATCCATAACAGGGAAAAACATTGGCGGCGGCGGTGGTGGAAGAGCAATGAGCGGAACACCCCTGAAAGACTCCGGAGGCAATGGTGGAGCATATAAAAATGGAGGGACCATATCTGTGAGATATTGATGAAATTAGTTCTAAATTCACTAAAAAAACTATGTACATATCACACAAAAAAAACTTACCAAAAGCCATGTGATTGCCGAAGGGTCTCACATGTTGAGTGGGAATGAACGGGGTAGAGCCTGGGAGTGCTGGTCTAGTAAAACCCCGAGGAGGAGGAGGTGGAGGAGGAGGAGCCAACTGATGCATATGAATATCTCTAGCAGTAGAATTTCGAGGAGCATTCCAGTCCCGGTCTTGATCACGCTTGCCTCCATGACCATTATGATGTACTCCGTCTCCACGGGGTCGAGACCCAAAATTACCCCTTCTGGAAGAATGTCGATGTGAAGAGTAATCATTTCCCATGTGTGAATGAGACCCAACACCTCCAATTGGTCTAGTCTCCCAATTATTGCCTTTGTACGGAGGTTCTCTAATAGGCAACTCCATCATTGGCGGTAATATATTTCCAAAAGGTATTGGAAAAGGAGGTGGTAGGGGTGGTGGTGGTGGCGGCCAAGCACAGCCACTTTGCCCAGATCCACCCCTGCACCGCCACCTCGCTTCATTGACCTTTTGTCGATGAGGTTGTTTGTGACTTGGAGTAAAATTAGAGTTGTCGGTAACATTAGCTTGTTTCTGAGGTGCATTTGATATTACAGATCCCTGTATTAAAAGAAACGTAAATAAATAAATAAATATATGTGGAATACAAAACCACAAAATCATATGCAAAACAAAAATAAAAATTCAGTCATTGCAGAACCCAAAATAAAAATCTTCAAAACTAGTATTTTTGAATATTTACTAAGACTAATATGCACAATATACATATAAGATTGTCATATAGATTGCAGATAAATCAAAGCAAGGGATGGCATTCCAATTTATATGTGAAAATACAAGTCCCAATATATAATAGATGCATTTATATATATATATATATATATATATGGGTCCAGATCCATCGCTAGCGCTGGTTGGGGGACATTTCTCAGCCAGCTGTCTTATAACCGTCGATCTAAATAATGGACACGACAGATTAATTTGGGTTGGTTACTATCCTCAGGAAATTCCTGAGGATAGTAATTATATTCCGCAGATTCCTGCGGATACTAACTGGTCCAAGAAATGTCCCGCTAATTAAATAGTTTATTTCTCATATCCTCGGGAAATAGGTGAGGATAGTACGCAGGCCAAACCCCCTCGTTTACGCGTAAGGACAGTATGCAGACCAAACCCCCTCGTTTACGCGTATAAAACCTAGCAATGCATCATTTGAGATAAATTCCTTGATTTCAAACCTTAGCCACCATAAACAAGCTCAATAGCTGCCATTTTTGTGTGCAAAGATATTTGGCCATTCATCATCGGTTCTTCTTGTGCTATTGACCGTAAGATTTCTACCATGACTGAGAATAAGTTCAATTTGATTTCTGATACGTCTTCTTCAACCTCTAGTATGCAAATTCAAGATGAAAGTATTAATGTTCAAAATTCATTCAATAGTAATGAGATAATTTTGTATGTTGGTCAAACTTTTGCCACACTTGGAGAGGTTGAAGAGTTTTATAGAGGTTATGCCAAACAAAATGGTTTTGAAATTAAAATTAAGACTACTAGAAAAGCGTGGGTACGAATGATTTGTTCTAGGTTATATCAATGACGTAAAGTCGGTAAACCAGAAATTAAAATTCATCGGATTGATAATGATGAATGTGATGATCGTAAGGGTAAGGCAAAGAGACCATATAGGTCGTACTTTATGCCAACATAAAATGTTTGTTGTCCATCAAAGAAAAGAAAATAATTGGGTTATTTCAACCCTGGAGTTGGGTCATAATCATCATTAGCTAGTACGCAGTATGGTAAATCTCATCGAGACACATAGTAACCCTTGTTGCAAGACAGTTAATTGAAACGCTTTTCATGAATATGGGGTTGGTGCAAGTTTGATGATGAATGTACTTAGAGAAATGACTGGGGGGAGGGGCAATGTAGGTTTTACTCTACGGATATTTGAAATGTTGTTATAAATATAAGATGTGACACAATAGAGGACCATGACACCCGGGCTGCTGTAGGTTATTTAACGGAGATACAACGTCAAAATCCTAGCAGGTTTTTTTTTCGTACAAGCCTGATCGTGAGGATGAAAATCTTGCGGGAGTATTATGTGGACAGATTATCGATATATTATAGCATATCAAAATTTTGGCGATGTCGTACCTTTGACACTGTATCGGACAAATAAGTATTCAATGTTGTTTGCCCCTTTCACTGGTGTGAATCACCATTATCAGTCTATACTGTAATGGATTTGCTTTATTGAAAGATGAGACAGTAAGACACTTTTGAATGGGTATTTAAAACTTGGCTAGAGATGGAAAAATAGGCACCCATATCAATTATAACAGATCAACATAAAGCAATGTCCAATGCGATTGTTAGGGTTCTACAGATACTCACCACGCTCTTTGCTCTTGCAATATTAGTAACAAATATACCTAAAAGTTACATAGTTTGTATGTTGAACATCCTACATTCAAAGATGAATTAAAACGTGTTTATAAATCATTCACGATCGATGTTTAGATTTTAGATCATCTTTGAACGAGGATCGATGAATAATCTTTGAATATTGTAGGATCGCTGCAAACTATGAAATCCTTTGGAAGGCCTTTTTTCTAAGCCTGTACTGAATTTCCTTCTCAAACTAACCGCCTCCTAAGCGTGTAGGGAGCTCTATGTATGCCATGGTGTGTAGAAGACCGGATATTGCACATGCAATTGGTGTGGTAAGCGGGTCTCTTCTAAATTCAGATAAACAACATTGGGAAGAATCGTGCCTAAGAGGCACATCGAAAGTGTGTTTGAGGGAAGGCATCGCCTATGCTAAAAGGCTTCACAGATGCAGATATGGCAGGTGATCATATCGTACATATTAACTAAAACAAGTGTTCAGTTAACCTAAAACACGTTCAAAGATAACCCTAAAAAGAATTTCGTGAGGATAGTATCTGGCCCAAATTAATTTCAAGCGTCCATTATTTAGATTGAAGATTATAAGACAGCTGGCTGCGAAATGTCCCCAGCCAGCGCTGGATCTGAACCCCATATATATATAAATAAATATATATATATATAACTAATAAAAAATGCAATCTTTAAATCATCAGAAATGAACTTTTAACACAAATGAATATATGTAGGATGTTTATAGGTTTTAGATAAGTGAACCTGAGAAACAGATATTGATCCATCAGATGGTTTAGAGGAATTGATGATGATTTAGGCGAAGGCCGAGTTGACTCAGAGATAGTGGGCCAAGCAGCCCCATCACCGGACCAGCCCCAACCTCGCCGTTTACCGCTTTCCAAGCAGACTTCTTCGAAACGCCGGCATTGTCATCGGAAATTTCCACCTGACCCTCAGTCGCCGTTGGCTCCCCCGGCGGCGGCGAGGAACTACTGTCGGCGAAATTAGCTCTATCTGATGCTGAAGGAGACCGAGGACTGGCCGTGTCCGGTTCGCCGCCGCGAACAACCTGCGTCCACAGAGCTGGAAAAGTTTTCCAATTCAGTTGAGATTTTGGACTGTTGGTAGGGGATAAATCGGCCGGCATAGCCATATAAATTAGGGTAAATTGTATTGATTAAATTCAGTAGATAGAGCACATTTTCTGACTGATTGATGTTATCAATAAAAGATTTGAAAGAGCAGATAAAACTAGGGTTTCTGGTAGGGATTAAACTTCTAACGATGGAACGAGACCGATCATGCCGTCAGAACACAACAGCGATCACTCTCATTTACCAAAAAGGTACTTTAGGCTTCTTTAATTTTAGTCTTAATCACGCGGTCACGCTCCGTTGTACAATAGGATTCTAAAAACCCTAATGCGTGGTAATTATTAATTTATTTTTAGAAAAACTAATATACTCATTCTTTCACATCTTCGTGGCATTATTTAAAGAGTTAAATACATTCTCATCCTTCGAAGTATCATCTCTTTTACACAAATAATTTTAATTTAAAAAAATATATAATAACAGCCTCCAAATACATTTAAATAAATAAAATTGACTAAATCTATTTCCGACCAAAAATAGGCCTATCAATGAGAAATAATTTATTTTCTATATTTTATAATTAAAACAAAATTAATCCATGTATATACTCATTCCCTTCAAACCTCACCCATATTTTTCCCACTAAAAAAACTATTTATTTTCCCTCCCTCCATCCATTTCAGTCCAACAGTAGTATTGATCATCCCCTATATATCAGGGTTTCAAGAGATGATGGAAAGAGAAATAGGAGTAGAAGAACAGGATATAAAGAATGAGAAAGAGAAGATGCACAGAATTAGCAGATGATAGGGGAGAAAAAGAAAGATCATACCTGAAAGTTCTATGATTTCAGTTTTGTGTCACTGTCATCTTATAATTGTTCTCAGGACATCTAGGACTGATAAAAATTCAGGTAGGAGATTTTTTGTTTGCCAAATTATTGGAGTTCAAGGATGTGATCCTCCAATGCAAACAAGAGCAATCCAAGTTATTCGTGGCCTTTTGAGAAGGATTTATTCAATTGAGCAAGAACTCACAAAGATGCATAGAAGATAGAAAATTTATAGAGGAATAATTGTGTTTTTGACTATTGTAATGTTTATAAAATTTCTAATAAATGATGTTTCTAGTATGCAATATATGTAATATGAATTCATGTTGTTATGAATGAAAAACATAGTTCAAATGAACAAAACACATAAAACAAATTTCCAAAATAGAGTACACATGTAGTTCATCATTCACAAAACAGCTTCAATGTACAAGCATATATCACCATTAATCATTCACAACACTATGTAACATACACACCCCCAAATTCAAACATTGCATTCAACATTCATAGCTTTCCAAGTTGTTTGATATAACACATCACCATTGAAATTATGCAAACTATAGAGTATAGACATATAGTTCTTGAGTTTGCAAAGTTTCACATCAAAATATATAAAGTAATAGCCCCAAAAATATATCAAGTAGCAGTCCTAAAGATTCAATATATTTCATTTTTTTGAATTTTGTAGAAAAAGAAAGAAAGAAAGTAAAGGGTTGAAGCATTACAAATTCCCTTGGGCTTAGAACCTTGGATATTGAGGTACCAGCCTAAGTTGTGACGCTAGGCAATAGGCAATACACTACAAGATTAAGACAAAGAAACTCCTATTTAAGAATACTCTATACGGTAATAACATCTATAATATTATAAAAAAATTTAGTCCCAATTTGGGCCTTATAAATAAGAGTAACCTCTAAATTGTAATACGTTATATACTTTTTAAGTCTCAGATATTAAAAACTATACATCTATAGTAATAATTTCATATATATATATATATATGAGAGAGAGAGACAATATTAATTTTATAGTGTGACGCCCCCAAAATTAGGTATACATCACCCATCTTGGTCGCCACTTATGGTATATAAATTCAAATACAACTTACTAACCTAATCTGTCAGTATAATAATTGAAAATAAATCGTGAGTTTGAATACAAATATTGTTTACTAGATATTATACAAACTCAAAAGGAGTCCTCATTACAACTATTATCACACTATTTCACGTAATAGTGAGGACTACTAATGCTATCCTCTCGACCATTACTCCGCTTCCCGACTCGTCTCAAATTTATGTTCTCATTTCCTCAAGAGAACAAATGAAAGAAAGGGTGAGCTCAACTCTAGCCCAAGAAGAAATATTACGACTAAGATAATGCGTAATAAATTATCATTAGTTTTCAATGTTGTTAAACCGATAAAATACAATAGATAAACCGCTTAACCACAATTAATAAGTAATCCATTAAAAGAGTCAAGAGAGAATAAAGTCTACTATCTTTTAGGTTTTAAAAGGTTTTCATCACTTTTTATCACGAGACTCAATTTTAATAAATAAACCACCACATCTAATCATCCCCTGCATTCACTGGCCAAGGATTTTCATCAAATTATCAATGGTCACGACTATACCGAATCACCCCGGTCATAATCATACCAAAAACTATCCATCATCGCATTACATAAAGCCATCGAGGACTTTTGTCACATCATTTATATCAAGTCATGATTATACCGAATGATCCTCGTCATAATCATACTAAGTTCATCTATGCACGTAAGCCAAAGATAACATAATATAACATGAGGATGATGACAATGACATAATAATTCAATAAAACAAGTTCAAGAATTATTTAATCCATGAATTATTAACGCCCAAATTGTCAATACGACATCGCTTTCAGAGTAAAATTCAAGAATGATCAAGAATATTTTCATGAAAAGATATCGATGAAACGCAAATATCAAGGATATTCTACTAATTTCATGGAGTATAGAAGTCAAAGTTTTAACCAAATCGAGTATAATAAAGAATGGAATAACAAAAGAAATCACCACGCACGCGCAGATTGCAGAGATAAAAGTTATTCCAATGTAATAATAATAATCTGAACCAAAGTCGTGAAATTCACACCGACTGTGATGTTCCAATGTAATAATAAAGATGGAACTGCATCCTGTAAAACACACATGACAGATATTCCAATGAATGATAAAGACGGAACCAGTCCTGTAAAACACATGCATGTGATGTTCCAATGTAATAATAAAGATTTTAACCAGTCCTGTAAAACACATGCATGTGATGTTCCAATGTAATAATAAAGACGGAACCAGTCCTGTAAAACACATGCATGTGATGTTCCAATGTAATAATGTAAGAATGTCACCAAGTATAGGTAAAACCGCGATATAAAGTTATTCCAATGTAATGATATGAATGGATTAACATAAGGATTTCACCAAGTATATAGGTACGCCGCATACAAAGTTATGTATAGGTATACCACTTTTACAAAGTTATTCCAATGTAATAATAATGAATGGAATAATGTAAGTTCTCTTCAAGAAGAAAGAATAACACCCTCACCGTAAAAAGAACCTAATATGTAAGTAGTGAAGTAGCAGTAATACTCTTCTTCTTTCTATAATTTTCTCTATAGCCTTTCTCTATAATTTCTCTCTGTAGTTTCAATGAATTCGTAAGAAAATAATGAAGGAACGAGCTTCTATTTATAGAAAATGAAATGCATAGTAACTAATCCATGAACTCATTCGTATTGATTTACTTTAACTGACTATTCATATTTAAAGCAAAATCTTTTAAATAAAATATAATATATTCTATTTATATAAAAACATTTTACTATGCAAACACTACGCAACACTATACGCAAAATACTACGCAAAACACTACGCAACACTACGCATAATAAAATATAATATATTCTATTTATGTAATAACTTTAATAAAGTATTCATTTTATATATAAAGATGTTTCGCTTTTATTACGTTAATAATAATGTAATAAAACAAAACGTCATTATCGCTATAATAATTCATATTATTAATCGACAATAATGGAATCAAACTGAGTGACTTTCACATAAAGTATCAATAATCAATACCGCCAGTGCTACTACGCAACCACACGACATCGCATTTTTACTACCGAAAGTAGTTCAACAAGATCAACCAGAAAACTTCCGCCGTTATTTTAATAAAATATTTTTGTCGCTTTTTCAATCCGACAATAATTCGCTGCTCAGGGTCCACCAATGATTGAGTCAACATTTAATATTCCTTGCTAAACCGAATATTCCCCACCAATCGAATATAATATAACCACTGCATACTTTAAAAATTTATAAATACTACCCACAACTATAATATTATCTTAAATTCACACCATAATATAAAAAATTATTTCGACAAAATTTAAATCTTTATCGATAAAACTGGGTCTCACAATCTCCCTCCTTATGGAATTTCACCTCAAATTAGTGGTACGACTGATATGAGATAAAGAGGTGAGGATACCTCAATACCTTTATCGTTGAAAACATTAAATTCATTTTTGCAATCCTACCAAAGATATTCATTAATAATTCATCTTTGCACCACAAAGCAAAGATATACAAATCAGAAACCAATAATGCCGAGACGCAATTTTAATAAGATCACGACTAATTAATTATCCATGCACCAATCGCCAAGGATATTCGTGTTTTCAATTACTACCATGATTATACCGAATAATCCTCGGTCATAATCATACCAAGTCTATCAATGCACTACTACCAAAGACGACTTTTACCACATCCATGAATTAATATTTCATCATCCGAGACTCAAATTTCAATAATTAATCCATATCATCGAATCATCCCGCACTACGTGCCAAGGATATTCATTATTAGTATCATGCGACATTAAATTATCCATGCACTACTACCAAAGATAATTGTGTATTCATTAGTATCACGACCACAAATTATCCAAGCACCGCGCAACCAAAGATAAATGTGTATTCATTAAGATCAATTACCACAAATTATCCAAGACTACGGCAAAGATAATCGTGGTATTCATTAAGATCACCGACCACAAATTATCCATGCACTACACGCCAAAAGATAATCGTAGTATTCATTAAGATCACCTACCAAATTATCCATGCACTACTACCAAAGATAATTGTGGTATTCATTAAGATCACGTACCACAAATTATCCATGCACTACTACCAAAGATAATTGTGTATTCATTAAGATACCACAAATTATCCATGCACCACTAAATTATCCAATTACTACTACCAAAGATAATGTGTATTCATTAAGATCACGACCACAAATTATCCATGCACCACTACCAAAGATAATTGTAGTTTTAATTACTAAGCATGATTATACCTAACAATCCCTCGGTCATAATCATACCAAGTCCATCTATGCACATGTGCCATGTATGACTTTCAACATAATATAAAGTACGAGGATAATGATATAAAGAATCAATCAAATGAGATAAAGGATAAATATTAAACATTTATAATATAATTTATCCAGATTCAAGAATATCCCCATGTTATCAATCACTTAATAATCTCATAATCTAATATCATTAATATTATAACAATATTTTAATCACTTCTTAAATTTATAAACAATTTATCTTAATTGTTTACGCTTTTACTCATATAATGCATTTAATCATTCAAAATGCCATACTCATAAGATATCATCACCAATGATCAAATCCTCAAAAAATATGTGATATACTCTATATAGGATTCTCTAGCCATAAAATCCTATTTTCAACTTTCATATTTCACATAACATATTTAACTCATATGTTCAGAATTAAACTATTTTCATAAAAATACCAAATCAGTCCCAAAATATTTCTTTTCTGGGATTTAGCATAATATAATCCCATAATGAAAATATATTTTTCCCGAATTTTTAAAATTCATTTACTATTTTTCAAAAATCAATTTCCACTTAATTCCTTAAGAAATTAGCTACCTCAAGTTTAACTCCAAAATTCCCAAATCTTGGCAGGACATTACACATGTTAACGTGAGCTTCCAGTTTAAATTTCATGATCATCTGAGTTATAGAACTCCTATTATAGCGTCATTTAAAACCTAAATATTGAAATAGTCATAACTTGCTCATTTTAAGTCGAATGAGCTCATTTTTGGACAGGAGGTACTTTTATACCATATACCTTCATGTCCCAAAAGACCAGAATTTTTCTCATAATTTAAGTGGCCGAAACAGCCCCTTAAAGTTTCGGGCAGTAGCATTTTCAAAATTTACAGCTTTGGCCTCCTTTTGCAAAAATCAGTCCACACAAAAAATCTACAACACCTTTTCCAGTAATTCCACTTGGATTAGTTAGGTAACTCATAGATCTAACTCTAGGACTTGACCATACTCAAAAAATTCAAAATATAATTGGAGATATGGTCAATTGAATTTCATGTTACGCTTTTCACCAAAATCTGATTTTCAACTCTTTGTGATTTCTAAGAAACTTTCATGTTTTCACATACTAACCAACATAACTCATCTTAAAATTACTAATACTTCATATACCCATGATTTTCATCATTTCTATGCTTTTATTATGACTTTCATCATAAACCACGTAAACCTGCTCATTTTAATTCAAGAAATATTTGAGGGTTTAAGAAATGGGTTTTTCAGATCGGGTCAATACAAAATTCGATTTCACGCTCTAGGTAGGCTAGGAAGTCTTCAAGAATACGCCAAGAAATTTATTAATGATAGAAATATCATTCAAAAATCATATACTCGCCCAAGACTGGATAGACGTCACATTAATACCAACCTGTGACTTCTATCCCTTAACCTAGATAAGACCTCACAATGATACCTATAAACTTGCCATCTTCATTCACGATGTCGCCTACGTAAAGCCCGGCTTTTGCATTCCACACAAGGAAGTCAACAACGAAAGGATCGGGCTCTTTACTTATGGCTTGATATAATGTTGATTAACTTTTAGGTTTGGTTACTTTGAATTCAGATAACAAAGTTGGTTATGAATATAAAAGCTAACAACCTTATTTAAAAGCATGATGAGAAGTTAACCAATTGATTCCTAAAATCACATCAAAGGCAAGTATTTCAAAAAGATAAGATCGACAGTAACGTGAAAGTGTTTATTTGAATCAAACAAGATTTAAAAATAAGAATGCAGAACGAAGGCTCCTACTAACTAAGTTTCAACTAATAAGTCAAAGTCTAAATTCTCCTGAGTCAAATTTAAACGCTGAACGCAAACTAGTGAAATAAAAGAGTGGGTAGAATCGATATTCAACACTCAGATAGACTTCAAGAGCTTATGATTACTTACCCGTGATAATCTTATTCACTTCCTCGTCACGAGAAAAAAAACGCTCTCTCTTAAACTACCGGCTTTGGTTTGTCTGGGACAGCCTTTGGTGCCACTATCCCACCTGGACTTGACTTCACTATACGACAAAATCGAGCTAAATGACCTTCTTCTTGAAATTTCCACTTTATTATCTTTGCCATGATTACCAATCAAGTGGTTACCATTCTTAGCATGATAATTTCCCCACGATGGTTATCATTGTTCGATAGCATTGCCACCAAGATGATTATTATCGTGTTGTTGGTCGTTACCTTTTGTTTGAACCGAATCAACACTCTCATGTGCTTCATTGCTTATCTCAAAGATTTTAGATGCCATTCTCAAATACCGTCACAAAACAAGGGTTAATTAACATATCACATATTATTCCTATACTCTCGATTCGACCAATTAAATACCAAATAAATTTAGGTAGGTCATACTAGTGAAGGAATTTCTGCCTCCCTCCTAGTACTATTCTCACATCTTAGCCTGTGGATCATATCCCTAAGCTCGATATTCAACCGTGACGCCCCCAAAATTAGGTATACATCACCCATCTTGGGGTCGCCACTTACATGGTACATAAATTCAAATACAACTTACTAACCTAACCGTCAGGTACAATACTTAAATAAACCGTGAGTTTGAATACAAATATTGTCTACTAGATATTATACAAACTCAAAAGGAGTCCTCATTACAACTATTATCACACTATTTCACGTAATAGTTGAGGACTACTAATGCTATCCTCCGACCATTACTCCGCTTCTCGACTCGTCTCCAGCCTATGTTCTCATTTTCAAGAGAATAAAGAAAGAAAGGGTGAGCTCAACTAGCCCAAGAAGAAATATTATGACTAAGATAATGCGTAATAAATTATCATTAGCCTTCAACAAAGTTGTTAAACCGATAAAATACAATAGATAAACCGCTTTAACCACAATTTAATAAGCAATCCATTAAAAGAGTCAAGTAGAGAATAAAGTCTACTATCTTTTAGGTTTTAAAAGGTTTTCATCACTTTTATCGCCGAGACTCAACTTTTTAATAAATAAACCACCACATCTAATCATCCCCGCACTACTGGCCAAGGATTTTCATCAAATTATCAATGGTCATGACTATACCGAATCACCCCCGGTCATAATCATACCAAAACTATCCATCATCGCATTAAAGTGCCATCGAGGACTTTTGTCACATCATTTATATCAAGTCACGATTATACCGAACGATCCCTCGGTCATAATCATACTAAGTTCATCTACGCACGTAAGCCAAAGATAACATAATATAACATGAGGATGATGACAATGACATAATAATTCAATAAAACAAGTTCAAGAATTATTTAATCCATGAATTATTAACGCCCAAATTGTCAACACGATATCGCTTCAGAGAGTAAAATTCAAGAATGATCAAGAATATTTTCATGAAAGATATCGATGAAACGCAAATATCAAGGATATTCTACTAATTTCATGGAGTATAGAAGTCAAAGTTTTAACCAACCGAGTATAATAAAGAATGGAATAACAAAAGAAATCACCATGCACGCAGATTGCAGATGTATGTGTTATTCCAATGTAATAATAATAACGGAACCGTGTCAGTGAAATTCACAACCGGCGTGATGTTCCAATGTAATAATAAAGATGGAACCGCATCTGTAAAACACATGTATATGATATTCCAATGTATCGATAAAGACGGAACCAGTCCGTGTAAAACACACGCATGTGATGTTCCAATGTAATAATAAAGACGGAACCAGTCCTGTAAAACACATGCATGTGATGTTCCAATGTAATAATAAAGACGGAATCTGTGTCCTGTAAAACACATGCATGTGATGTTCCAATGTAATAATGAAGAATGTCACCAAGTATAGGTAAACCGCAGATATAAAAGTTATTCCAATGTAATGATAAGAATGGATTAACATAAGGATTTCACCAAGTATAGGGTACGCCGATATACAAAGTTATGTATAGGTATACCACTTTTACAAAAGTTATTCCAATGTAATAATAATGAATGGAATAATGTAAGTTCTCTTCAAGAAGAAAGAATAACACCCCTCACCGTAAAAGAACCTAATATGTAAGAAGTGAAGTAGTAGTATACTCTTCTTCTTTCTATAATTTTCTCTATAGCTTCTCTCTATAATTTCTCTCTGTAGTTTCAATGAATTGTAAGAAAATAATGAAGGAACGAGCTTCTATTTATAGGAAAATGAAATGCATAAGAATTCAATCCATGAATCATTCAGATTGATTTACTTTAACTGACTATCCATATTTAAAGCAAAATCTTTTAAATAAAATATAATATATTCTATTTATATAAAAACATTTTACTATGCAAACACTATGCAACACTATGCAAAATACTACGCAAAACACTATGCAACACTACGCATAATAAAATATAATATATTCTATTTATGTAATAACTTTAATAAAGATTCTATTTTATATATAAAGATGTTTCGCTTTATTACGTTAATAATACCTAATAAAACAAAACGCCATTATCGCTATAATAATTCATATTATTAATCGATAATAATGGAATCAAACCGAAAATGACTTCTCACATAAGCATCAATAATCAATACCGTGCTGCTACTACGCAACCACACGACATCGCATTTTTTACTACCGAAAGTAGTTCAACAAGATCAACCAGAAACTTCCGCCGTTATTTTAATAAAATATTTTTGTCGCTTTTCAATCCGACAATAATTTCGTTGTGGGGTCCACCAATGATTGATCATTGTATTTAATATTCCTCGCTAAACCGAATATTCCCCACCAATCTAATATAATATAACCACTGATACTTTACAAAATTTATAAATACTACCCACAACTATAATATTATCTTAAATTCACACCATAATATAAAAAATTATTTCGGACAAAATTTAAATCTTTATCGATAAAACTCGGGGTCCTGCTAATAAGACTACATTTTATATAAAAGACTGCATTTCTATAAAAAGTTAACTACATTTTCTATAAAAGACTATATTTTCTATAAACGACTATATATTTTTCTATAAAGACTACATTTCCTATAAAAGACCATATATTCCTATAAAAGACTACATTTCCTATAAAGGACTACATTTTCCTATAAAAGACTATATTTCCTATAAAAGACCATATTTTCCTATAAAAGACAACATTTCCTATAAAAGACTACATTTTCCTAGTTTAAAAATCTAAATAATTTATGTTTTCTTTAATTTTTGTTATAAAATTTATATTTTTGTTAAAGTGGATATTTTGAGAGAGTTCGTAAAATATTTTGTAAATACCTCTGCTTAGTAATAACCTCTCAATTAGAATACAAATAGTTTGGTCCCAAGTCTATTCCTAAATAGAGGTTTTACTGTACGAGTAAAATGTAAGAGTGGCCACTGAAATTTTGGTGGTGTTGGGTATTGAGTTCTTTTTTTTTTTGTCAACGCAAATCGAACTCCTTTCTCGCTCAAACATTTGAAATTGAGTTCTTGGATGCCACATGCGCATGCTAACCTACCAACGAATACTGCTCAACGCCACGTGGCAATCACCGATGTGAACGTTTTTCAATTAATTGCCAAAAAACCGGTGAAGCCTAAGATTCAAACCGAAAATTCTCAACTTTGAAATTTTGACCATGCAACCAACTCGACTATCATGGGCTAAACTATAAATCTTACTCAAGGATTAAGTTTTATACCAAAATGTTCATTTCCCCATCCCACCAAAATATTATTTATTATAATTATTATTATTATTTATTATTGTTGTTATTGTTGTTATTATTATTGTTATTATTACTTCAAGTTATTATTATTAATAATAATTTTAATATTTTAAAATTATATATAAATTTGTAATAAAATTTAAATTTTAGAAATTAATTTAATCAAATCTAAAAAATGATCATTTTATTAAAAGAGTGGGAAAAAATTGAAGTTTTAAAAAAATCAATCTCTTTCTTATGTACGCCTTCCTCTCCCCGTTCTTTGTTCCTTTCTCCCCCATCCCTATTCACCGCACTCCATCCTTCTAGCCCCCTCCCTCTATCCACCCCTTTGTCCACCGTCCTCCCTTCTCGACCACCATCTCCCTATCCCGAAGACGAAGATCAAAACCCCTCAAAACAAATTCAACAGCCCCCTAAACCCACTCTACTTTTGTGGAGAAACCACGATATCGAGGAAATAACTCGAGTTAGAATCAAATGAAGTCAAGGTATCTCTCACTCTTCGACATACCAGATATTTAATCTTTAATTTCGAGAACTAAATTTCATGTTAAGGGAGGTTGTAAGACCCTAATTTTTTATGAATAAAGATTAATTTTCCTCTAAATATATTTTTGAATATTATGGTGTGGATTTGATATAATGTTACGGTCAGGTAATATTTATAAATTTTGCAAAAGTAAGCAAGTGGTTATATAATATTCGATTGGCTCTGGGAAATATTCGCTTTTAACAGAAATATTCAGATAACGTCACAATCATCAATGAATCTTCATTAATCTAAGTATATTGTCGAAGTTAGAAAACTATGTAATTCCTTTTTATAAAAATAACGGTGAAAGTTTTACTGTTAAACCGTTGAACTACCCGATGGTAAAAGTACAAGAATACGCGTGATCAGATAAGAAGACACTCAGTATTGATTATTGATGCTTACGTGAAAAGTCACCGCTTATACTCAATTATTACATACAAGAATCACGATAATATCTCTCATATTATCGATTCAATTATTGTCACAAAGATCAATATTTTATATTATTAAATCAATAATTGAGACGCACAAAGTTATTCATATTATTATTTGTAATATCGACGATGTCTCAGAAAGTTCGCTGAGGAGAAGTTTGGTCACCTAATTGCGCACCAATCAGGGAGAAATCCTTTATCGAAAAGCCCCCTCTTCCGGAAATGATCCGGTTGTTAAATATCGAGTTATAATATTAATGATGAATAAGTTCAGATTGATTAAAGATGAAATCGATAGTTCCATCAGGTTGGGATTATTGGTGTTAGTGGAAATCGATATTTATTTCGATAATAATTAATTTCAAGGTTATATCGACTAATCGGGTAATAAATCGAATAAATGAGCAATTAATTGCTATTAATTCACATGTTTATAACTATTTGTTCACATGTGTGTACTATTGATTCACATACATGCACTATTATTAGAGGTGTGCAAGATTGATAATACTTGCATGACTAAATTAAAAATAGAGATATATTAAGGTACTATATCAGAACTATTTTTTCACACGATAGAATTATTAATTCACAATTTAATGTACTATCGATTCACATGATGTACTATTAGGGGAGGTGATGCAAGTTTGATAATACTTGCAAGACTAAATTAAAAATGAAAGAAAAGATGAAGTTATTATACTGTAATATTTCGAGCCCAAAACGCGCAATTATCGAAACTATATTTTCCTATAAATAAGCTCATTCTTCTTTCATTCTTACCAATTCACTAAGACTCACAAGAGCAATTATAGAGAGAAGCTATAGAGAGAAAAGAAAGAGAAGTCTCACACCTCACTATTCCAAAGATCCAAATTTCTTCCCGAGGTAAGTGATATTATTTTGTTCAAGATTAAAAGGAATAATATTTTTTCATAATTGTAGTATGTGAGTAATATTATTTCGCCTCATATTCCCGATTACACCATCATTCCATTAAAGTATTGCTTTATATTCGTGAAATTAGTAGAATATTCTTTGAAATTTGCGCTTTCATCTAAGATCGCTTTTACAAAGATATTTTCTGCACATTCTTGTTAAATTTTAAGCTTTTTATGCCGGAGTACTGTCCATGAGTACTATTCATTTATACGATACTATTCACAAAGTATTATTCATGGGTACTATTCATAAATTACTGTTCACGAAGTACTATTCACGAGTACTATTCACAAAATACTATTTCCAAAGTACTATTCACAGGGTACTATTCACCCAAAGTACTATTCATGATAAAAATTGATTTCTTTTCAGTCCAAATCATTTTTGATATAATATCATTCTTGAATTTTACTCCACAAAGCAGTATCATGTTGGCAATTTAAATATTATTGAATTCTGGATAAATTAAATTATAAATCTTTAAAAATTTATCCTTTGCTTTTTTTTAAATTGAATTTTTATATCATTGTCATCATCCTCGTGCTTATATTGTGATGAAAGTCATTTTTGGCTTACGTGCATAGATGGATTGTTGATTGGTATGATTATGATCAGGGATCATTCGATATAATCATTGACCCGTAATGTTACAAATGATGTGGTAAAAGTCCTCATCGTCCGTAGTGCATCGATGGACGTTATTGGTATGATTATGATCGTGGATTATTCAAGATAATCACTTCACCATCGATGATTACATGAATATCCTCGGCGTAGTGCATGAGATGATTCGATGATGTGGTTTATTTATTGTCGAAGTTTCACCGATAAAGTTGATGAAAACTTTTTAAATCATAAGATAGTAGATATCATGTTCTACTGACTCTTTTAATGGATTGCTTATTCACCGCAGCTTAAATTTGATGAGTATTGTATTTTATCGCTTAACACTATCAAGGCTAGTGATAATTTATTCGCATTATCTTAGTCATAATATTTTTTATCGGGCTAGTTGAGCTCACCCTTTTGCTTTCATTGTTTCTTCAAGAAATGAGAACGTAATGGACTAGTCGGGGAACGGAGAGATGGTCCGAGATGGTGTTATAGTAGTCCTCACTATTCTATAAAATAGTGTGACAATAAATGTAATGAGAACTCGTGACGCCACCAAAATTAGGTATACATCACCCATCTGGGTAGTCGATACATGGTATGTAATTTAAATACAACTTAGTAATATAACCGCTGCAGGTACAATACTTACATAAACCGTGAGTTTGAATACAAATATTGTCTACTAGAGATCATACAAACTCAAAAGGAGTCCTCATTACAATTATTATCACACTATTTCACGTATTAGTGAGGACTACTAATGCTATCCTCTCGACCATTACTCCGCCCCGACTCCTCCCAACCTATATTCTCATTTCCTCAAGAGAATAAATGAAAGAAAGGGTGAGCTCAACTAGCTCAAGAAGAAATATTACGACTAAGATAATGCGTAATAAATTATCATTAGCTTCACAACAATGTTAAACCGATAAAATATAATGAACATCAAGTTTAACTGTTTTAACCAAAGAATCCATTAAAAGAGTCAAGTAGAAAATAAAATCTACTATCTTTTATGATTTAAAAGGTTTTTCATCATCATTATAATGGAGACTCACTTTTAATAAATATTCCACATCATCGAATCACCCTCGCACTACTACCAAGGATATTCTTTAAGATCAACGACCACAATTATTCACGCACTACGCCAAGAATATTTGTGTATTCATTAATGGTCACGATCATGCCAACAACTCATCCATTAATGCACTACTACTAATCGAGGATTTTTACCACATCATTTGTAACATTATTACCATCAGAAGACCTCTCAATTTTTATAAATAAAGATGAATTTTCTATAAATATTATTTTTGAATATTATGGAATAAATTTGATATAATGTTATAGTCAGGTAATATTTATAAATTTTGCAAAAGTATGCAAGTGGTTATATTATTCGATTGGCCTGGGAATATTCGGTTGAAGCAGGAATATTCGCATAACTACCAATCATGGTGGACCCCTATAATGTAATTCATTGTCTGGATCGAGAAAACGATAAAAATATTTTATTGAAATAATCTACGGAAGTTTTACCGCTGACACTGCTGAACTACCTAGAGTAAAAAGTACAAGAATACGCGTGTGGGTCGCATAAGAAAGACACCTGATTGATTATCGATGCTTATGTTTAAGTCACCAATTTGATTCCATTATTGTCGATTAATAATATGACGCCCCAAAATTAGGTATACATCACCCATCATTGGGTCGCCACTTACATGGTATGTAATTTAAATACAACTTATTAACATAACTGCTGTGGTATAATACGATATAAATCGTGAGTTTAAATACAAATATCGCTCTACTAGATATTATACAAACTCAAACAAAAAGTCCTCATTACGCTTATTATCACACTATTTTACGTAATAGTGAGGACTACTAATGCTATCTTCGTGACCATCACTGCTTCCGACTCGTCCCCAATTTATATTATCATTTCCTCAAGAGAATAAAGGAAAGAAAGGGTGAGCTCAACTAGCCCAAGAAGAAATATTACGACTAAGATAATGCGTAATAAATTATCAATAGTCTTCAATAATGTTAAACCGATAAAATACAATAGATAAACCCGCTTTTAATCATAGCAATGAATACGCAATCCATTAAAAGAGTCAAGTAGAAAATAAAGTCTACTATCTTTTAGGTTTTAAAAGGTTTTTCATCATCGCTTATAGCCGAGACTCAAATTTTAATAAATATTTCACATCATCGAATCACCCCCGCACTACGCCAAGGATATTCTTTAAGATCACCACCACAATTATTCATGCACTACATGCCAAGAATATTTCAGGTATTCATTAATGGTCATGATCATGCCAACAATCGCCCATCAATGCACTACTACCATCGAGGATTTTTATCACATCATTTGTAACATTATTGGCCATGATTAATCAATAGTCTCTCGTCATAATCATACCAAGTCCATCTACGCACTATGTGCCATGTATTTACTTTCAAAAAAATATAAACATGAGGATGATGACAATGATATAAGAATTCAATAAAACAAGTTCAAGAATTATTTTATCCAGAATTATTAACGCCCAAATTGTCAACATGATATCGCTTTTGTAGAGTAAAATTCAAGAATGATCGTAAGAATATTTCCATGAAAAGATATCGATGAAACGCAAATATCAAGGATATTCTACTAATTTCATGGAGTATAAGTCAAAGTTTTAACCAACCGGGTATAATAAAGAATGGAATAACAAAAGAAATCACCATGCACGCGATAGAATCGCATGCAAAAGTTATTCCAATGTAATAATAAATAACGGAACCAGTCGTGAAATTCACAATCCCATGTGATGTTCCAAATGTAATAATAAAGATGGAACTGCATCCCGCAGTAAAAACACATGCATATAGATATTCCAATGTAATAATAAAGATTTTAACCAGTCCTGTAAAACACATGCATGTGATGTTCCAAATGTAATAATAAAGATTTTAACCAGTCCTGTAAAACACATGCATGTGATGTTCCAATGTAATAATAATAAAGATTTTAACCAGTCCTGTAAAACACATGCATGTGATGTTCCAATGTAATAATAGAAGAATGTCACCAAGTATAGGTAAACCACTTATACAAAAGTTATTCCAATGTAATAATAAGCAATGGAATAACAACAGCTTCTCTTCATGAATAAGAAAGAATAACACCCCTTACATTTGGTAGAGATTGAATATCGCAAAGAAAGTAAGAACAAAATACTCTTCTTCTTTCTCTTATTCTCTATACTTTCTCTCTATAGCTTCGAATGAATTCGTGAAAATAATGAAGCCCCAGCCTCTATTTATAGAAGATTTCTAGCTTAAGACCGCCCGTGAAAAGGCAAGTGGCTCGATCGACGAATCGGTTCGACGCTCAGAATGTGAAACGACAAGTGGTTCGATCATCAGAATGTGAAACGACAAGTGGTTCGACGTCCGTAAAGGTAATTACTATTAACGGTTGTAAATACTATCGTAAAGGTAAATACTATTCACAAGGGTAATTACTATCGACGAAGGTAATTACTATCGATTTAAGGTAAATACTATTCACAAGGGTAATTACTATCGATTTAAGGTAATTACTATCGACAAAGGTAAATACTATTCACAAGGGTAATTACTATCGACGAAGGTAATTACTATCGACGAAGGTAAATACTATCGATTTAAGAGACTTTAGATGATAACATACGAGCCCCCATAAAATAATCAAACTTACCACAAATCATTTTTTTTTTCATCAACACATATTTAATCTTTCAACAATTATTAATCATTTATAACTTGTCGCCTCAATTATTGATTTAATACTATAACATATTATATGATGATACGCGTGACAATAATCGAATCAATAATATAAGAGATATGATGCAAAGAATTATCAGAGTAATAATCGAGCATACCGAAAGTGACTTCTTCACGAAGATCAATAATCAATACCGCTGCTACTACGCAACTACGCCAGACATCGCATTTTTTACCACCGGTAGTTCAACAGCTTTAATTCAGAATAACACCTCCGCCGTTATTTTTATAAAATATTTTTGTCGCTTTTCAATCCGACAATAATTTGTTGTGGGGTCCACCAATGATTCGAGCCATCAGTATTTAATATTCCCTAACAAAAAAGAATATTCCCACCAAACTAATATTTTATAACAACTCAGATACTTTGCAAAATTTATAAATATTACCCACAACTATAACATTATATCAAATTTATTCCATAATATTCAAAAATAATATTTATAGAAAAATTCATCTTTATTTATAAAAAGTGGGTCTTACAACCTCCCTTCTTATGAAATTTCACTCAAATTAGGGTACGACTGGTATGTCAAGAGGTAAGGATACCTTGATTTCATTTCAGATTCTAACTCCCAAGTCATTCCTCAACATCGTGGTTCCTCCACAAAACTTCGACTTGAGGTATAACCTCGAGCGTAGAATATGTTCCTTCTTATCCAAAATTTGAACAGAACTCTTCATACGCCAAATCTTCCGCTATTTCGTCCTGCTTCTAACTCAATAATATGGTTCGGTCTTTCACATATTTACGTAATATAGATACGTGAAAACGTTATGAACACGTAGACATATTTCAGCAGAAAGTTTAGTCTATAGCCACGCTCCTACCGATCGAGGATTAAAATGGACCGATGAATCGAGGGTTAAGTTTTCTCTCTTTCCAAATCTTGTAAATCCTTTCCATGGAGCAACTCTTAACAACACACGATCTCCTATATCGAATTCCACGCCCTTTCACGAAGATCAAGATAACTCTTTTTTGTCGATTTTGTGAGGTTTTTATACGTTGTTTGATCGTTTTCAATCTTTTTCCGTAGTCATACGTATCAACTCCCGGCCCCAACAACGCTGTTTCACCCACCTCATCCCAAAGATACCGAGAACGACACTTTCTTCCATACAACGCTCAATGGAGCCATGCCAATACTTGCTTGATAATCGTTGTCAGAGGAAAACTCCACCAATGGTAAGAACTTGTCCCAACTCCCCTGAAATCAAGGACACGTAGTCTTAATAGATCTTCAAGAGTTTGAATAGTCCTCTCCGATCGTCTCCGTCCGTCTCGAGGATGATATGCCGAGCTAAATCGTAAGTCTGCGCCCATAGCTTTTTGCAAACCAACCCAAAATCGTGAAGTGAATCTTGGGTCTCGATCGTAAACTATGGATACCCAAGATACCATGCGCCTTACAATCTCGCTTATGTACATACGAGCAAGACGCTCAAGTGTATAAGTTTCTCGACGCAGAAGAAATGAGCAGATTTGGTCAATCTATCAACAATGACCCAAATCGCATCAACGCCTTGAGAAACCTTAGAAGACCCAGAACTAAATCCATGGTAATGTGCTCCCACTTCCATTCTCGAATTTCAAGTGGTTGCAATGGACCTTTTGGTACTTGATGCTCCGCTTAACTCGCTGACAAGTTAGACACCTCGAGATAAATAAATAAATATCTCTCTCTTCATATTGCTTCCACCAAAATGTATTTATTTAATATCATGATACATTTCGTACTCCTGTGATGGATTGCAAATGGTGTGTCAGTGTGCTCCATCATGATATTATACTTTAAATCGTGGTCGTTAGAACACAAAGTCCGGAGTCGACTCAAGTATTCCTTCTTCATCGATTCTTGCTTCCTAAGATAAGACCTTCTTGCACTTTCTTCCTCATACGATCACCTGTGTCCCAGAGCTTCGAGCAATTTTAACTTTATCAATTAAAGTTTGCTCTACTCAGATACTCGCTTATCATCACACGCGCCCCTCGAGTCTTTAATTCTATCTCCATCCTTTGCAAGTCACACAAAATGGGCCTCATACGACAATATCGCACTCAGATTTCAGATATGATTTTCTACTCAATGCGCCGCCTACCACGCTCGCTTTTCCTGTGATGGTATCGATGGTACGATCATAATCTTCAACAGCTTCAAGCCAACGCCGTTGTCGCATGTCGAGTTCCTTTTGAGTGAAGAAATATTTCGAGGCTTTTACGATCCGTGAAGATCTCCACTTTCTCCCCATACAAGTAATGCCTCCAAATTTTAAGCAGAAGATAACAACCGCTAACTCTAGATCATGAGTAGGATAATTCCTCTCATATTTTTGAGTTGTCATGAGGCATAAGCTATTACTTTTCCATGTTGCATGAGAACACATCCCAACCTTTTGCTCAAGCATCATCAGAGATGACAAATCCTCCGAGCCGATGGTATCACGTAACAGTGTCAAATAAGTCTCTCGAAGTTCTTGAAAACTCTTCTCACATTCTCTTCGCTTCCAACCGAACTTTCAGATCTTTCCGAGTCACCGAAATATCGGAATAGCGATTCGAGAAAATCCTTCCATTTAATCTCCGATAATAACCAATTTAAACCGAGAAAGCTACGATTTTGGCCATCGATTTAGGTTGTTCCCACTTTCAATAGCTTCAATCTTTCTGGTCAACAGATATTCCATGACTTGATACCACGCGCCCAAGGAATGCTACTTCTTCAAGCCGTAACTCGTGATTTCTTCAACTCGCATAAAGCTTATATTCATTAAGCTTTTGGAGTGTCAATTTCAAGTGTTGCTTTCATGATCTTCACCGCTTTTGAATAAATAAGGATGTCATCAATAAAGACGCACCACAAAGTGATCTAAATATTCCTCGAAATACTTGGCTCATCATATCCATGAAGGCAAAGAGAGAGCATTAGTCAATCCAAAGGATACGACTAGAATTCATAATGCCCGCATCGAAGTTCGAAAGCCGCCTTCGAATGTCACGGTTCTAATCTTCAATTGGTGATATCCTAACTAAGATCAATCTTTGAAAAGAATTTGGCCTTGCATCGGGTCAAACAGTCATCAATACGCGGCAATGGATACCTATTTTTGATGGTGACATGATTCAACTCCCGATAATCAATACAAAGTCGTGATACTCCCATCTTTCTTCTTCACATTTAATGTAACAGAGCACCCCAAGGAGAAGTACTAGACTAATAAAGCCAATGTCTAACAATCCTCGCAGCTGGGTCTTTAACTCCTCAAGTTCAATAGAGCTATTCGACATGGGCTTTGGAAATAGGTTTTGTACCGGTTCAAGGTCGATACAAAATTCAATTTCACGCCCGGGGTAGGCCAGTGAAGTTCTTCTGGGAATACGTCAGAAATTTATTAACAATAGGAATATCGCTTAAAACCGATTTATTTTTATTTAAATCATGATATGAGCTAAGAAAGTTTCGACATCCGCTTTTCAATAAACTAATAATTTTTATGGCTCGAGACGACCGTGATTGATTTTAATGGTTTGGTCGTTGAATTCGCATAATAGGTCGATTAGGAATATGAAAGCTAACAACCTTATTTAAAACAATCAATTTTTGTATGATAAGTAGTTAACCAATCAATCCCTGTAATCACGCCAAATGCAAGTATTTTTAATGAAATAAGAGATCGGTGTAATGTGAGGGTACCGATTTGAACCAAACAAGACTTATAAACAAAGGATGTAATGAAGGTTTCTCCCAACTGAGTTTCCACAGATAAGTCAAAGTCTAATTTCTCCTGAGTCAAATTTAATCGATGAGCAAAGTAGAGAAATAAAAGAATGGGTAGAACCCAGATCAAATAAAGTATGACTTCATTAGAGTTTATGATAAGCTTACCCGTGATGACCTCATTCGGATTCTCTCGCTTTTTCGGGAGGTCACAACAAATGCTCTCCTCAGACTACCGGCTTTGAATTTTCCGGGACGGCCTTTGGTGTTTCCATCCTAGTTTGAATTTGTCTTTCAGAAACGACAAAATCGAGCTGTTGACCTTTCTTCCACAATTATAACACGCTTTGACGCAGATGACGCAGCTTTGATCGATGTGTCCCTCTCCTCCGCATTTCAAGCATACGATAGTGGTCTTTTCCTTCCTTAACAACGGGTGCCGGTGCCGACGCCTTTCCATCATTGTTGAATCTCCTTTTCGAAATGTCCATTCTATTGTTTTGGCCCGACACCACCAAGTGGTTACTATATCCGCCCGTTGATTCCTCCACGCTTGTTGTCACCGCTCGACGACTATTCTCGCCGGTATTATAATTTTGCTTACCGCTTCTTTTTAGTCATTGACTCATTATCGCGCTTCCACTAATCGAGCCCTATTTACAACATCTCAATACAAACACGCTTTATGAGAAATAAGATGTCGACGATTCCCCGCTTCAAACCTCTTAAAAACATTCGCGCCATTATTCTCTTCATTATCCACCAAGTGGGACGAAACCGTGATAACTCCGCAAATTTTGCCTCGTATCGCGACACTGGCCATATTGTTTTGTTCCAACTTGATAAACTCCACCTCCTTCATGTGGCGTAATACTTTCAGAAAGTATTTGTCGCTGAATGCCTCCTCGAACTTCTCCCAAGATATCTTCAAGACAATTGGTCGAGTACGCTTTTACCGATTCCCACCAAGAATCCGCCTCCGCCAAGAACATAAAGGCAAGAAGTGGAACCTTTGCTTCCTGAGCATCCCAAGACATCAAATATCTTGGTAACTGCTTATCCATGCTTCCGCCGTAAGTGGTTTTTGTTCTCCCTTAAACTCCGGTGGTCCCAGCCTTAAATTGTTTAATATGACCACCGAGAGTTTTCCGTGTTTCCACCCCACGCTTTTGGATGTGAGTCGCTCTCCTCGTCATTGCAGATAAATCGATAAAGCCTCAACATTCGATCATTCATCATTTGGTCGTTGTTGTTGTTTGCATGAGGATTGTCGCTTCCCGATGCACATTATCCCGATTATCGATATGTGGTGAATCAACAATCGTCAAGGCCCATCGCTATTCTCAACATTCTCGATGTCATTTTCAGACATCGCCACAAAACAAAAGGTTAATCGACATGTAACAAATTATCCCTATCTTCCCACCAACCAATAAAATATCACATAAACTTAGTAGGTCATACTAACAAGGTATTCCCTGCCTCCCTCCTAGTACTATTCTCACATCTTAGCTGTGGATCATATCCCTAAGCTCGATATCAACCGTGACGCCCCCAAAATTAGGTATACATCACCCATCTGGGTCGCCACTTACATGGTATGTAATTTAAATACAACTTATTAACATAACTGCTGTGGTATAATACGATATAAATCGTGAGTTTAAATACAAATATCGCTTCTACTAGATATTATACAAACTCAAACAAAAAAAGTCCTCATTATAATTATTATCACACTATTTTACGTAATAAATGAGGACTACTAATGCTATCTTCAGACCATCACTGCTTCCCCGACTCGTCCCAAATTTATATTATCATTTTCAAGAGAATAAAGGAAAGAAAGGGTGAGCTCAACTAGCCCAAGAAGAAATATTACGACTAAGATAATGCGTAATAAATTATCAATAGTCTTCAATAATGTTAAACCGATAAAATACAATAGATAAACCAGCTTTAATCGCAATGAATACGCAATCCATTAAAAGAGTCAAGTAGAAAATAAAGTCTACTATCTTTTAGGTTTTAAAAGGTTTTTCATCATCGCTTATAGCCGAGACTCACTTTAATAAATATTTCACATCATCGAATCACCCCGCACTACGCCAAGGATATTCTTTAAGATCACGCACCACAATTATTCACGCACTACACGCCAAGAATATTCAGGTATTCATTAATGGTCATGATCATGCCAACAATCGCCCATCAATGCACTACTACTAATCGAGGATTTTTATCACATCATTTGTAATATTACTACCATGATTACAACCAATAGTCTCTCGGTCATAATCATACCAAGTCCATCTATGCACTATGTGCCATGTATTTACTTTCAAAAAAATATAAATACGAGGATGATGACAATGATATAAGAATTCAATAAAACAAGTTCAAGAATTATTTTATCCAGAATTATTAACGCCCAAATTGTCAACACGATATCGCTTTTGTAGAGTAAAATTCAAGAATGATCAAGAATATTTCCATGAAAAGATATCGATGAAACGCAAATATCAAGGATATTCTACTAATTTCATGGAGTATAAGTCAAAGTTTTAACCAACCGGGTATAATAAAGAATGGAATAACAAAAGAAATCACCATGCATGCGATGTATCATCGCATAAAAGTTATTCCAATGTAATAATAAATAACGGAACAAAGTCGTGAAATTCACACACCATGTGATGTTCCAATGTAATAATAAAGATGGAACTGCATCCTGTAAAACACATGATAGATATTCCAATGTAATAATAAAGATTTTAACCAGTCCTGTAAAAACACATGCATGTGATGTTCCAAAATAATAATAAAGATTTTAACCAGTCCTGTAAAAACATGCATGTGATGTTCCAATGTAATAATAATAAAGATTTTAACCAGTCCTGTAAAACACATGCATGTGATGTTCCAATGTAATAATAGAAGAATGTCACCAAGTATAGGTAAACCACTTATACAAAAGTTATTCCAATGTAATAATAAGCAATGGAATAACAACAGCTTTTCTTCATTAATAAGAAAGAATAACACCCCTTACATTTGGTAGAGATTGAATATCGCAAGAAGCAGTAAGAATAAAATACTCTTCTTCTTTTCTCTTATTCTCTCTATACTTTCTCTCTCTATAGCTGAATGAATTCGTGAAAATAATGAAGCCTCAGCCTCTATTTATAGAAGATTTCTAGCTTAAGACCGCCGTGTGAAAAGGCAAGTGGCTCGACGACGGTTCGACGCTCGAATGTGAAAACGACAAGTGGTTCGACGCCTCAGAATGTGAAACGACAAGTGGTTCGACGTCTGTAAAGGTAATTACTATTAACGAAGGTAAATACTATCGACGGAAGGTAAATACTATTCACAAGGGTAATTACTATCGATTTAAGGTAATTACTATCGATTTAAGGTAAATACTATTCACAAGGGTAATTACTATCGATTTAAGGTAATTACTATCGACGAAGGTAAATACTATTCACAAGGGTAATTACTATCGACGGTAAGGTAATTACTATAATTACTATATCGAAGGTAAAATACTATCGACGAAGAGACTCTTAGATGATTTATATACGAGCCCCCATAAAATAATCAAACTTACCACAAATCATTTTTTTTTCATCAACACATATTTAATCTTTCAACAATTATTAATCATTTATAACTTGTCGCCTCAATTATTGATTTAATACTATAACATATTATACGTATGATACTACGACAATAATCAATCAATAATATAAGAGATATGATGCAAAGAATTATCAGAGTAATAATCGAGCATAATGAGTGACTTTCACGTAAAGATCAATAATCAATACCGCAGCTACTACGCAACTATCACGCCAGACATCGCATTTTTTAATACAACGGGTAGTTCAACAGCTTTTAATCCTAACAAAAAGAATACCTCCGCCGTTATTTTTATAAAATATTTTGTCGCTTTCAATCCGATAATAATTTCAGGGGTCCACCAATGATTGAAGATTTATTGCATTTAATATTCCCTAACAAAAAGAATATTCCCCACCAAACTAATATTTTATAACAACTCGTGATCATACTTTGCAAAATTTATAAATATTACCCACAACTATAACATTATATCAAATTTATTCCATAATATTCAAAAATAATATTTATAGAAAAATTCATCTTTATAAGATAATGCGTAATAAATTATCATTAGCTCAACTCCACAACAATGTTAAACCGATAAAATATAATGTTAAACATCAAGTTTAACTCAAATTTAACTAGCCCGGAAGAATCCATTAAAAGAGTCAAGTAGAAAATAAAATCTACTATCTTTTATGATTTAAAAGGTTTTTCATCATCGTTATAAATTTAGACTCAATTTTAATAAATATTCCACATCATCGAATCACCCCCCGCACTACGGCCAATGATATTTTTTAAGATCACGACCACAATTATTCACGACTCACGGCCAAAAATATTTCAGGTATTCATTAATGGTCATGATCATGCCAACAATCGCCCATCAATGCACTACTACCATCGAGGATTTTTACCACATCATTTGTAACATTACGGCCATGATTACAATCAATAGTCTCTCGTTTCATAATCATACCAAGTCCATCTACGCACTATGTGCCACGTATTTACTTTTCAACATAATATAAACACGAGGATGATGACAATGATATAAGAATTCAATAAAACAAGTTCAAGAATTAATTTATCCAGAACCAATAACATCCAAATTGTCAACACGACATCGCTTTAGAGAGTAAAATTCAAGAAACATCGAGAAGAATATTTCCATGAAAAGATACCGGACGAAGTTTAAATATCAAGGATATTCCACTAATTTCATGGAGTATATAAGTCAAAGTTTTAACTAACTCGGGTATAATAAAGAATGGAATAACAAAAGAAATCACCACGCACGCGATGTAATCGCAAGACAAAAGTTATTCCAATGTAATAATAAATAACTAACCAGTCCCACAGAAACGCACAAAAAGTGTGATATTCCAATGTAATAATAAAGAATGGAACCAGTCCGACGAAAAACGCATGCATGTGATATTCCAATGTAATAATAAAGAACGGAACCAGTCCCACAGTAAAACACACGTGCATGTGATGTTCCAATGTAATAATAATAAAGATTTTAACTGTGTCCCGTAAACACACATGCACAAGATGTTCCAATGTAATAATAATAAAGATTTTAACCAGTCCTGTAAAACACATGCATGTGATGTTCCAAATAGTAATAATAAGAAAGAATGTCATCAAGTATAGGTAAACCACGATACAAAAGTTATTCCAATGTAATAATAAGCAATGGAATAACAATAGCTTCTTTTTATTAATAAGAAAGAATAACACCCCTTACTTTAGTAGAGATTGAATATCGCAGAAGTGTAATAATGTAATACTCTTCTTCTCTTTTCTCTTATTCTCTCTATACTTTCTCTCTATAGCTTGAATGAATTCGTGAAAAATAATGAAGACTAGCCTCTATTTATGTAAGATTTCTAGCTTAAAGACCGCTTAGAAAACTCGACCTACTGTGATGTGAAAAGAAAAAAGTTCGGCTGTGAAACGACAAGTGGATCGTAAAGGTAATTACTATCGACGATCGTTAAGGTAATTACTATTCACAAAGGTAATTACTATCGATTTAAGGTAATTACTATTCGATTACTAAGGTAATTACTATCGACGAAGAGACTCTTAGATGATGACATACGGGGCCCCCCATAAAAAAATAATCAAACTTACCACAAACGCCTCATAATGCACTCTTTATATACATCAAGGATCGAATAAATATTACCACAAATCATTTTATTTGTAATCACACATATTTAATCTTTCAATAATTATTAATCATTTATAACTTGTCGCCTCAATTATTGATTTAATACTATAACATATTATATGTATGATACCGTGACAATAATCGAATCAATAATATAAGAGATATGACGCAAAGAATTACTATAAAGAATAATCGAAAGATACCGAGTGACTTTCACGTAAAGATCAATAATCAATATCGTAGTGCTACTACGCAACCACGCCAGACATCGCATTTTTTACTACCGGTAGTTCAACAAGATAATCTGTGAATACCTCCGCCGTTATTTTTATAGAAAGATAATTTTGTCGCTTTCTAACTACTTATAATACTTCCATCAAGGATTCACTAATGATCGAAATTCGTCAGCATTTAATATTCCCTACAAAAAGAATATTTCCCCACCAAAACTAATATTTTATAACAACTTGCTTACTTTGTAAAATTTATAAATATTACTCACAACTATAACATTATATCAAATTTATTCCATAATATTCAAAAATAATATTTATAGAAAATTCATCTTTATTTATAAAAGTTGGGGTCTTACAAACTCTATTTGAGTTTGAATATTGTCTAGAAGACAATATTCGTATAAAAACTCTCAGTTCATGTTGTATAAAAACTCTCAGTTCATGTATTTTGCGACTCAAAATAGATAATGTATACCTATTTTGGGTCATTCCACAAGCATGGTTAGGCAAAACTCGTAAGAAATATACTTGTTTATGTTGTGGAAAACTTGAAATAACTATGCATAAAATAGATAATATTGATTTTAGTACCAACTGAAAGGTAGGTAGCGATAACTCGAGATGACCATTAAACAAATAAAATTGAGACTATTTTCACTATTTTGATGTCAACCCACCTTGAAATTTGATGTTCGTAATATCATTTGATGTTAACATGAATACAAAATAGAGTACCTAATAACAATGTGACTTTACAGACTTTATTAAGTATTCTATTTTGTATTCATGTGAAACATACACTCGGGCAATCCCCATTTGAGAAGCCACAAAAATAAACATAGCACAAAAAATCACGGAATCCAATTCAACCATCAGTCTATATAATCACTTCTATTTGATTGATAGCAACAAAATAAAAAACTCATATGACAATTACAACCTTGATTAATACAGAAAAATGAACAATAACAATGGCTACTTTTCAAAAAATAGAATGGACTAAATTTAACCAAAACTGCTGAGCCACATGAACAAAAGATCAAAAAAAATCAAATTCTCCAAAACAACTCACCCGCCGAAAATTTAAAAAACCCGACAAACAATTTTTTTTGATGAGAGAGAGAAAATCTGAAGTAAAGTAAACGAACCCTAAAACTGAAACGAAGCTTCTGCTGCTTCTTTGAGTGTGCATTAGGATATCGGGGATTGTCAAGATTATTTGTGAAAACTGGGGGTAAAAAGAGACGGGGGAGAGAATAGGGAAAAAAGTACTAGGTAGGTAGAAATATAAATGTGAGCTTTTAGATTAAATCGGTAGAATTGAGATGAAATTTTGGACTGTTTTAGTGCTTTCTCAAATTTTAAAGTGAGAAAAAAAAATTTAAAATGAGCCTGTTTTATTATATAAATATCAATAATATTTTTATTTTTTTAAAAATATTGGAATGTGAAACCATTTAATTATGTCATTCTAATAAATACAGCCACATAGAGGGTCGTTTTCATTAATTGCTAACGGTTAAAGATAAATAATTAAATATTAAAATATACATTAAATCATTATTATTGATATTTTTTATTTTTTAAAATTTTTTTTAATCAGATCATTAAATTATTAATTTTTTTTTATTTTAATTCAATTGAATCTATTAAGTCATAAATTAATAACGTGACGAACACGTGACATGACATGATGTAAAAGCGACATGTAAAAGCTGATATAAAACGTATTTTTACACATGGAGTGGTCGTTGATGTACAAAATAGTAAATACATAACCACTTCTTCTTATGGCGTGGTCATTGATGTACAAAATAAATAACAACTACTCCTAATTGATCAATAAATTTGATCCACCGACCCGCTCATATTATGGAACCTAACTAGCCCTAAACAATAAATGATGTAAATTGTAAAGTAATGGGTCTTATGTTCAAAATATTTGTAATTAGAATTATCATTTTCTGCATGTTTGTATATTTTGGTTCCATCTTTCAGAAAGCTTAACTAATTATACCCTGCTATGATTATTTTTTGTGTATGGAATGATTGTTTTTTGGTGGTCAGATATGTATGATGATCAGACATTTTGTAGTATGCAAATGCTTAAAATTTTTTGGAGTTCTATTTTTTAAAGGAAACTCGCATGAAATTTCTTGAAATTAAGATGTATAAATTTCGATGTTTTTATTACGTCGTGCCTTTTATGTTGTTATACGTACATCATGCACAATCGGTATTAATCTAATCTAATTTCAAGATGGTTGTTATATGTACATGATGCGTCTAGATTTTGTGTCACTAGGAGATAATTTTCCTCTTAGTAGCATGTGTTTGTTAAGAAAGAACAGTGCAAGTCCCAGATATCACATGTTGGCGTAAAATAACTCTTATTTCAATTTTTTTTTGTTCATAATTTATTTTTAGTTTTTTGAGAATTATACAAAGGCGCTTTCAAAGACGAAGTTATCGCTACCACTTATGTGGATGATTGAATTTGTATTAATTGTTGTGGTAGTATGTGTCTTTAGTTAATGTAATATTTTTCAAATTTTAATTTATTTTTTTTATTACTGTGCCTTCAGCACGCAAGTTATAGCTATTATATATATATACTAATAAGTGTTCAAGGCTCCGACATTACGCATAAAAGGAATGAAAGATTGTTTGCCGCTAAATAATGAGGAGGAGAGAGCAAGCTCGAAAGGAGGAAGAACGAAGGAGTATTCAAGAGTAAGAGAAAGCAATTTCTTTTCTTTTGAAGTTAAAACGGATATAATTGGACGGTGAAATTTATCCCAAACTTTGACTTGTTCGATCGATCGTTTATTAAGGTGAACTTAAATTCAAAATCATTGTGTTTTGTTAATTAGATATATATATATATATATATATAAAATTAAATTGAGCATATAATATTAATATCTTTCTAATTTTTTTTTAAAAGATGAGAATGAAAATAGGGAAGATTATCATGTTAGAGTCAATTAGTTCAAAAATGATGTAGAACTAAATTTGTCTTTAATGTATAGGATAATATAAGAAGTTAAGTAATTAGTTTTCTTAGAAATCTGCAAATGTCATATAAAAATAAGTAAAAAATGTTATCTAAAAAGACAATTAAAAAAAGAAGCGAAAGGAATTATAATTTTGTTTGTAGTAATTTATTAAACATAAATCATAAATATTTTTCATTTGATTTTTTTTCTCTCAAATTAACCATTTATAATATTAATTATCTGTAGATACCGCATGCAAAAAAGATTGAGATCATAATCGGTAAACCTGGTAATTTAATTTACAAATTAGTGGATCAAACCAAATTCATTTGAGTTGATTAACTATTTAAAATTATTTAAGTTGGTTAAAATTTAGAATCATATTTTTTAAAAGAAAAAAAGTTCCAATCAATTGATTTGTTTGGACCCATTTTTTTCCTAGCTAAGACAAACAAAGTACTAGCAAACTGTTTATCGCCGTTCTACACATCAACTTTTTTCTCTATATTTGTTTATAAAATTTAAATTCTTGCTATGTATTAATATGACATTGTTTTCTCCGCTCAAATAATTAAATGTATTCAGGTAAATTGATATATATATATATATATATATTAATATATTTTTATTATTATTTAGAAAACAAAATTCTTAAAAATATTAAGAATTTATTACAGTTTTCTTAATACTACACAATATGCTTGGATACCAAGACTGCTACGATTACAGTTTTTCTTTCTACCAAGGCATTTCTAATATTTTACTTTTTCTGATTTATAAAAGACTTTAATTTATAAAAAATTAATTTTATGTATTTTGTGTTCACTTATACTCCTAAATTTATTAAATTATAATTATACAATGTATGAAAATTTATAATTGATATGAGTTAGAAACTAAACAAAAAAATTAATTTTTTTCAAACCATATTCATACTTTTTGAGATGTTATTATTTTAAATTGAATTCATGCTTTTTGGTATCGCTTTTATTTTTTTAAAAAAAAAAAAAAATAATTGAAAATTTGTAATAAAAGTATCACTATTTTTTTTCATTTTAATTAATATAGAAATTATTAATTTAAATTATTTTGAAAGTGCTTCTAATAAAAAATAATTTCTTAATACTTAATTTAGTCATGTCAATGTTAAATTTTTATTTTCAAACTTGGCTTTAAAAATTTTATCAATAAAGATTTAAATTTTGTCAAAATAATTTTTAATATTATGGTTTTCAATTGTGAATTTGAGATAATATTATAGTAACACTTGGTCAAGATTTATAAATTTTAATAAAGTGCAAAATGCAAAGGTGGTTATATTATATTCGATCGGCCTGGGAATATTCATATTAATTAGTCAGGAATATTAATAAATTTAACTACCAATCATAGGTGGACCCATCAAAATAATGTAATCTTTTTATATATTTTTTGATCGAGAAAAAATTATAAAAATATTTTATCAAATAAATAAGATTTAAAAGTTTTATAATTTTTAATATTATGGTGTGAATTGAACTACTCATGGTAGTGAGTATGCAGTAAAAAGAATACACGTATGAATATTAAGAAGCAACACAATCAGATCGATTATCGATGCTTATTTGAGAAGTCACCAGTTTTTGATTTTAGTACGATTAATAATAATACGAATTATTATAATGATATCGACGCTTTTTTGTTTTATTCAGATTATTAACGTAATAAAATAAGCGAAACATCGTTTTGTTTTATTTTTATATAAAATAATACTTTATTAAAGTTATTCTATAAATGTAATATATTATATTTTATTACGATAGTGTCAGATAGTGTTTTGCATAAATGTTTTCAGATAAGATTGCATAAAGTTGTTTGCAGATAAGTAAAATGTTTTTATATAAATAGAATATATTATATTTTATTTAAAAGATTTTTCTTTAAATATGGACCGCCGATTAAAGTAAATCAACTGGACCGCTCATGGATTAGTTACTACGCATTCCATTTTCCTATAAATAAGCTCATTCCTTCATTATTTTCTTTACTTAATTCATCAAACTCTGTAGAGAGAAATTATAGAGAGAAGTTTATAGAGAGAAAATTATAGAAAGAAGAAGAGTATTCGCTACTTCACTACTTCTATATTCAGCTTTTCTTTTACTAGAAGTGGGTGTTATTCTTTCTTCGAAGAGAACTTCATATTCCATTCATTATTATATTCTTTGAATAACTCGTAAAAGTGGCATACCCTATACATAACCTCAGACACGCAGATACCCTATACTTGGTGAAATCCTTATGTTATTCCATCGCTTATTATTCTCATTGAATAACTCAGATACGCCGGCTTACCCTATACTTGGTGACATTCTTCTATTATTCGCATTGAACATCCCGCTCTGTGTTTTACACCGACCGGTTCCGCTTTTTATTATTCTCGCTGAACATCCCGTCAGCTGTGTTTTACACCGGACCGGTTCCGCCTTTTTATCATTCTCGCTGAATATCCTATATCGTGTGTTTTACACCGGATCCGGGTTCCATCTTTTATTATTCTCGTTGAACATCCCGCTTGTGTGAATTTCACCGACCGTTCCGTTATTATTATTCTCGCTGAATAACTCGCCTGGCGCTAAGCACCGCATTTACGGTGATTTCTTTTGTTATTCCATTCTTTATTATACCCAAATAAGTTAAAACTTTGACTTCTATACTCCATGAAATTAGTAGAATATCCTCGATATTTCATGTTTCATCCAAAGATCTTTCATGGAAATATTCTTCCGATCATTCTTGAATTTTACTCTCACGTAAACAAAGATCATGTCGACAATTTGGACGTTAATAATTCATGGATTAAATAATTTTGAACTTGTTTTATTGAATTATTATGTCATTGTCATCATCCTCATGTTATATTATGTTATCTTCGCTTACGTAGCATAGATGAACTTAGTATGATTATGACTGTGGATCATTCTAAGATAATCACGACTTGATATAAATGATGTGACAAAAGTCCTCAAAGGGTCTCAGAATGCAAGTTGATGGATAGTTTTTGGTATGATTATGACCAGTGGGTGATTCTAAGATAGTCTTAACCATCGATAATTTGATGAAAATCCTCGAATCGTGGTACAGGATGATTAGATGTGGTGGTTTATTTATTGTCGAGTCTCAAATGATAAAAATTGATGAAAACCTTTAAAACCTAAAAGATAGTAGATTTTATTCTCTACTCGACTTTTTAATGGATCGCTTATTCACCGCAGTTTAAACCGGTTGTCTATTGTATTTTATCGCTTAACATCGTTCAAGGCTAATGATAATTTATTTCGCATTATCTTAGTCATAATATTTCATCGGGCTAGTTGAGCTCACCTTTTCTTTCACCGTTTCTTCGTGAAATGAGAACATAGCCGGGATTTAGTCTGGGAACGTAAGTAATGGTCCAGAGGATAGATTAGTAGTCCCTCACTATTCGTGAAATAGTGTGATAATAGTTGTAATGAGGACCTTTTCGAGTTTGTATAATATCTAGTAGACAATATTTGTATTCAAACTCACGCTTTATGTCGATTGCATACCTACGCTTATATTAGTAAGTCAGATTTGAATTTATGTACCATGTAAGTGGCGACTCAAGACGGGTGACGATACCTAATTTTGGGGGGCGCCACAAGTTTAGTATCGTAGCTTAGGATACGATCCCCGCTAAGATGTGAGAATAGTACTAGGAGGGAGAGACGGGAATTCTTCGCTAGTATGACCTACCTAAGTTTATTTGGTATTTAATTGGCTCACGTAGTATGTAGGATAATATGTGATATGTTAATTAACCCTTGTTTTGTGACAAAGGTTGTTCGAGAATGACATCCGAAAATGCCGAGATAAGCAATGAAGCACATGAGAGTGTTGATTCACTCAAACAAAAGGTAACCACCAACAACACGATAATAATCATATCGGTGGCAACGGCCATCGTAACAATGATAACCATCGGGGAAATTATCATGTTAAGAATGGTAACCACTTTGGTGGTAATCATGGCAAAGATAATAGAAGTGGAAATTTCAAGAAGAGAAGGTCATTTAGCTCGATTTTGTCGATAGTGAAGTCAAGTCCACCGGGATAGTGGCACCAAAGGCGGATACGACAAAACAAAGTCGATGGTTTCAGAAGAGCGTTTTTCGTGACTTTCAAAAAGTGGGTAAACCCAAACGGTTAGCACGCAAGTTAGTTAATTATAAATTCTCATGCTAAGTCTATACCTTATTAGATACCTGTTCTACCCATTCTTTTATCTCTTGCTCAATGCTCAACGCTTAAATTTGACCGAGAAATTAGACTTTTGATTTATCTATTGAAACTTCGTTGGGAGAAACCTTTGTTACTCCATCGCTTATTAATCTTGTTTGGTTCAAATAAACATTTTCACGCTAATTCGTCGATCTTATCTTTTGAAAATATTTGCCTTTGATGGGATTTTAGGAATCAATTGGTTAACTACTCATCATTCATTTTTTTGTAAGGTTGTTAGCTTTCATATTCCTAACCAACCCGTATATACTTAATTCAAAGTAACCAAACCCTAAAGTTAATCATATTATATCAAGCCATAAGTAAAGAGCCCGATCCTTTCGTTGTTGACTTCCTTGTGTGGAATGCACCGCCGCACTTTTTCAGAGGCGACATCGTGATCAAGATGGCAAGTTGATAGGTATCATTGTGAGGTGCTATCCAAAGTTAAGGGATAGAAGTCACATTGGTATTAATGTGACGACTATCCAAGTCTTGGACGAGAGTAACAGCTTTGAATGATATTTCTATCATTAATAAATTTCTTGACGATTCTTGAAGATTTTCTAGCCTACCCTAGAGCGTGAAATCGAATTTTGTATCGACCCCAAAGATAAAAACCCATTTCTTAAACCCTCAAATATTTCTTCAACTAAAAGGATCTGTTTACGTGGATTATGATGAAAGTCATAATAAAAGCATTGGACTAATAAAAATCATGGGTATATGAAGTATTAGTAAGTTTTATGATGAGTTATGTTGGTTAGTATGTAAAAACATGAAAGTTTCTTAGAAATCACAAAGAGTTGAAAATCGATTTTAGTGAAAAACGAATATGAAATTCAATTGACCATATCTCCTATTATATTTTGAATTTTGAATGTGGTCAAGTCCTAGAGTTAGATCTATGAGTTACCTAACTAATCCAAGTGGAATTACTGGAAAAGGTGTTGTAGATTTTTGTGGACTGATTTTAGCAAAGGAGTGCAAAGCTGCAAAACCGAAAAAGCTTCTGCCATGATTTTAGAGAGGCTGTTTAGGCCACTTAAATTATGAGAAAAATTTGGCCTTTTGGGACATGAAAGTATATGGTATAAAGTATCTCCTGTCCAAAAATGAGCTCATTCTCGACTTAAAATGAGCAAGTTATGACTATTTCAATATTTAGGTTTTTCCGATTTAAAAACGCTATAACCAAAGTTCTATAACTCCGATGACCATGAAATTTAAACTAGAAGCTCACGTTAACATGTGTAAGGTCCTGCCAAGATTTGGGAATTTTTGGAGTTAAACTTGAGGTAGCTAATTTCTTAAGGAATTAATTAGAAATTGATTTTTAAAAATAGTAAATGAATTTTAAAATTCTAGAAAAATATATTTTCATTATGGGACTATATTATGCTAAATCCCAGAAAAGAAATATTTTTGGGACTGATTTGGTATTTTTCATGAAAATAGTTTAGTTACTTAACATATGAGTTAAATATGTTATGTGAAGTAACAAAGTTGAAAATAGGATTTTATGGCACAGAGAATCCTATATAGAGTATATGCATATTTTTGATGAGGATTTGATAATTGGTGATGATATCTTATGAGTATGGCATTTTTGAATGATTAAATGCATTATATGGTAAAGCGTAAACAATTGAGATAAATTGTTTATAAATTTAAGAAGTGATTAAAATATTGGTATAATATTAATGATATTAGATTATGAGATTATTAAATGATTGATAACATGGGGATATTCTTGAATCTCGGATAAATTATATTATAAATGTTTAATATTTATCCTTTATCTCATTTGATCGATTCTTTATATCATTATCCTCATGTTTATATTTTTTAAAGTCATCTCGTGGGTTCAGTAGGTATAGATGGACTTGGTATGATTATGACTGTGGATTGTTTTCTAAGATAATCATAACCAGAATTGAAAACACAATTATCTTCGGCCGTAGTGCATGGATAATTTGTGGTCGGATACTAATGAATATCCTCATTCAGAAATGCGTGGATGATTCATGATGTGGATTAATTATTCGAATCGAGTCTCAAAGAATGAAATATTAATTCATGGATGTGTTCAAAGTCATCTCGGGCTTACGCAGATATAGATGGACTTGGTATGATTATGACAGGATCAATAATCATAATCAGAATTGAAAACACAATTATCTTCGGGCCGTAGTGCATGGATAATTTGTGGTCGTGATACTAATGAATATCCTTAGCCAGCCAGAAAGGTGGATGATTCGACGATGTGGATTAATGAATCGAAATGAAGTCTCAAAGAATGAAATATTAATTCATGGATGTGTTCAAAGTCATCCGGCTTACAGTATAGATGGACTTGGTATGATTATGACTGTGGATTCTTCTAAGATAATCATAATCAGAATTTAAAAACACAATTATCTTCGTCAGAGTGCATGGATAATTTGTGGTCGTGATACTAATGAATATCCTCGCCCAGAAAAGGTGGATGATTCGATGATGTGGATTAATTATCGGCCGAAGTCTCAAAGAATGAAATATTAATTCATGGATGTGTTCAAAGTCATCCGCGTTTACGTAGCATAGATGGACTTGGTATGATTATGACCGTGGATCGTTCTAAGATAATCATAATCAGAATTAAAAACACAATTATCTTCGTCCGTAGTGTATGGATAATTTGTGGTCGTGATACTAATGAATATCCTCTTGTAGCGTAGTGATGGATGATTCGATGATGTGGATTAATTATCGAAATGAGTCTCAAAGAATGAAATATTAATTCATGGATGTGTTCAAAGTCATCTCGTGGCTTACGTAAGCATAGATGGACTTGGTATGATTATGACTGTGGATCATTCGCAGATAATCATAATCAGAATTGAAAACACAATTATCTTTCGCAGAAAGTGTATGGATAATTTGTGGTCGTGATACTAATGAATTATCATTATCTTCGCCGTAGTGTATGGATAATTTGTGGTCGTGATACTAATGAATATCCTCGCCCGAAAAGGTGGATGATTCATGATATGGATTAATTATCGAGTCGAGTCTCAAAGAATGAAATATTAATTCATGGATGTGGTAAAAGTCATCTTCGTCAGTAGTGCATAGATGATAGATTTGGTATGATTACGACCACTGGATTATTCTAAGATAATCACGATCAGATTGAAAACACTAATATCCTCGCCGCAGGTGCATGGATAATTCGTGGTCGTGATACTATTAAGTCAAGTCTCAAAGATTATTGGTTTTACAGCTTGTATATCTTTTAAATTTCAGAAGTGTAAAAGATGAATTGTTAATGAATATCTTCGCCGGATTTCAAAGATGAATTTAATATTTTAAACGATAAAGGTATTCAAGGTATCCTCATCTCTTTATCATATCAGTATCGCACTCTAATTTCGAGGGCTTAAATTCCATATGAGGGAGAGATTGTGAGACCCCAGATTTTATCAATAAAGATTTAAATTTTGTTTAAATAATTTTTAATATTATGGTGTGAATTTGAGATAATATTATAGTTGTGGGTAGTATTTATAAATTTTGCAAAGTATGCAAGTGGTTATATTATATTCGATTGGTCTGGGAATATTCCTATTTAGCAGGAATATTCAGATAACTACCAATCATGGTGGACCCCATAATGTAATTCATCATTTGATCGAGAAAACGACAAAAATATTTTATCGAAATAACTACATGGAAGTTTTACCGTGGTTACCGCTGAACTACCTCTAAGTAGTAAAAGTACAAAGAATACGTGTGGTCGCATAAGAAGACATTACCAGATCGATTATCGATGCTTATGTGAGAAGTCACCATTGATTCCATTATCACGATTAATAATATGAATTATTATAATGATAATGACGCTTTTGTTTTATTCAGATTATTAACGTAATAAAATGTAAACATCTTTTATATAAAATGTAATACTTTATTAAAGTTATTCTATAAATGTAATATATTATATTTTATTATTATATAGTAAGGTCAGTATATTGTTTTGCAGATATTGTTTCAGATATAGTATTGCATAAAGGTTTGCATATAAGAAAATGTTTTTATATAAATAGAATATATTATATTTTATTTAAAAGATTTTTTTTTAAATATGGACCGCCGATTAAAGTAAATCAACTGGACCGCTCATGGATTAGTTACTATGCATTCCATTTTCCTATAAATAAGCTCATTCCTTCATTATTTTCTTATTTAATTCATCAAACTCTAGAGAGAAATTATAGAGAGAAGTTTATAGAGAGAAAATTATAGAAAGAAGAAGAGTATTCTCGCTACTTCACTACTTCTATATTCTTCTTTTTACTAGTAGTGGGTGTTATTCTTTCTTCGAAGAGAACTTCGTTATTCCATTCATTATTATTCGCTGAATAACTCGTAAAAGTGGCATACCCTATACATAACCTCAGATACGCAGATACCCTATACTTGGTGAAATCCTTATGTTATTCCATCGCTTATTATTCTCGTTGAATAACTCAGATACGCTGGTTTACCCTATACTTGGTGACATTCTTCTATTATTCGCTGGAACATCCGCTCACAGTGTTTTACACCGACCGGTTCCGCTTTTTTATTATTCTCGTTGAACATCCGCTCGCAGTGTTTTACAATTCGGACTCGGTTCCGCTTTTATTATCATTCCGCTGAATATCCTATCGTGTGTTTTACACCGGATCGGGTTCCATCTTTATTATTCTCGTTGAACATCCCGCTTGCAGGTGAATTTCACCCCCGACCGTTCCGTTATTATTATTCTCGTTGAATAACTCGCCTATGCCAAGCACCGCATGCACGGTGATTTCTTTTGTTATTCCATTCTTTATTATACCCAAATTGGTTAAAACTTTGACTTCTATACTCCATGAAATTAGTAGAATATCCTCGATATTCAAGGCTTCATCCAAAGATCTTTCATGGAAATATTCTTCCGATCATTCTTGAATTTTACTCTCATTTAAACAAAGATCATGTCGACAATTTGGACGTTAATAATTCATGGATTAAATAATTTTGAACTTGTTTTATTGAATTATTATGTCATTGTCATCATCCTCATGTTATATTATGTTATCTTCGCTTACGCATAGATGAACTTAGTATGATTATGACTGTGGATCATTCTAAGATAATCACGATTTGATATAAATGATGTGACAAAAGTCCTCAAAGGGTCTCAGAATGCAAAGTTGATGGATAGTTTTTGGTATGATTATGACTGTGGGTGATTCTAAGATAGTCATGACCATTGATAATTTGATGAAAATCCTCGACCGTGGTATGTGGATGATTAGATGTGGTGGTTTATTTATTGTCGAGTCTCAAATGATAAAAATTGATGAAAACCTTTTAAAACCTAAAAGATAGTAGATTTTATTCTCTACTGACTTTTTAATGGATTGCTTATTCACCGCAGCTTAAACCGGTTGTCTATTGTATTTTATCGCTTTAACATCGTCAAGGCTAATGATAATTTATTCTCGCATTATCTTAGTCATAATATTTTCATCGGGCTAGTTGAGCTCACCCTTTCTTTCACCGTTTTCTCTCGTGAAATGAGAACATAGTCGGGATAGCGATTAGTAGCCTGGGAATAATAAGTAATGGTCCAGAGGATAAGATTAGTAGTCCTCACTATTTCGTGAAATAAGGTGATAATAGTTGTAATGAGGACTCCTTTTCGAGTTTGTATAATATCTAGTAGACAATATTTGTATTCAAACTCACGCTTATGTCGATTGTATACCAGTATATACGCTTATATTAGTAAGTTGTATTTGAATTTATGTACCATGTAATTGTAAGTTTTCACCCAAGATGGGTGACGATATATACTATAGGAACAAAACAAATTTTTAAATAGTCACAACGTAGTCTCCAGACTTGACCAAAGCTTAACACAATTAAATGGCAATATGAAAATTTACACATGAGCATCATTATACCATTCTAGATGATATATAATTAGTAATTTAGTACCATCATACAAAAGCACAATAAGAAAATTCAATATGCAGAAAAACATAAAGATAATTCCATAGCTGTAAGTGATTTGGGTAGACTGCAGGGGTAGCGTGTAGAGGGATGGGTTTGATTTGGGCTGAATTTTTTTTTTGTGGGATGAAATGAAATTTCTCAGATTAAGTTGGAAGAATTGAGATGAAATGTGAGACTCTAGATTAAAATTAGAATGAATCTGAACCGTTCTTATACTTTTTCAAATGAAAGATTCAAAATGAATTATGTTTTATTATATAAATATATCATCTTCATGAACTTTGTATCCATAAGCTAATTTTTTTCATTCCAAAAGCATGGTTAGGCAAAACTCATAAGAAATACACTTGTTTATGTTGTGGAAAGCTTGATATAACTATGCATAAAACAGATAAAATTGATTTGAGTACCAACTGAAAGGTAGATAGTGATCACTCGAGATGACCACTAAACAAATAAAATTGAGACTATTTTCACTATTTTGATGTCAACCCACCATGAAAGTCATATAAATTTGATGCTACTAATATCATTTAGTACCTAATAACAATGTGACTTTACATACTTTATTAGGTACTCTATTTTGTATTCATGTTAGTTTACCATACCATACGAAACATATAAATTTACTCTACTATGTTACTTATGAGCCTTTTTACAATAAAAAACAGCATAACATCAAATTAGTTAAAACAACCAAAATAAAGGACCAACGCCTGTTTATCTTCCCAAATCACCATTTCATAATTTAGAAATTAATCTCTACCTATAAATCTGATCTCTCTAGCACGCAGTTAGTTAAAGACTCAATAAATCACACAGATCACACATAATTGATCAAATTACACATCAGAAGAGTAATAAAGAGTTAAAATGACGAACCTTTGCTTTTTGAATGACCTTAACAACAAATTGGGCAAAAAGGTAAAAATGGGCTCTTTAAAGATCAAATTGGGCAATCCCCATTTGAGAAACCACAAAAACAAACAGAGCACAAAAAACCATGGAACCCAATTCAACCATCTGTTCATATAATCACTTCCATTTGATTGATAGCAACAAAATAAACAACTCATATGACAATTACAACATGGATTAATACATAAAAATGAATAATAACAATGGCTACTTTAAAAAAATAGATTGTGAAAATTAGGGAAAAAGAGACGGGAGAGAGAATAGGGAGAAAAGTACTGGGTACGTAGAAATATAATTTGGGCGGGATTTTTTTTATGTGAGATGAAATGAGAGCTTTTAGATTAAGCTTGGAGAATTGAGATGAAATCTGAATCGTTTTTGTGATTTTTCAAATTTTAAAGTGGGAAAAATTTAAAATGAGTTATGTTTTATTATATAATATATATATATATATCAAATAATAATTATATTCATTAAATTTGAACATGTATTATTATAATTATGTAATTTGTATTTAAGAATTATAAGTTAATGTACAAATTTCTCATAAAATTACTGATCAAATTAATTTGAATAATTTTTTTAATATATAGTTGTATTGATTGATTGATACAATGGTTGGGACCCTGCCCTATATAAATAGTCGCATATATATCCAGTGATTGTCCGGCAAATCGCTAGCGCTACTACTGCTCTCTTTAAGTTTCTCTCTCAGAAATAACAGAACAGTTGTAAATTAGTTATGACTCAAACAACTCCCAATCACACACAGACTGTTTCAGGCTGGGCAGCTCATGATTCCTCCGGCATAATTACTCCTTACATCTTCAAACGGAGGTACGTACGTGGGTAACCCACGTACACTTTCTTTTCCCCCTTCAAACTTATGCTTTATTCATATGAATTAATCAATATACGCACGCTCGTGGAGTATATTTTTAGTATGTGTACTAAATTTAATATTAATAATTAATAATGTAGTATAATTTTCTTTAATTTTTACAGAGAAAATGGGAAAAATGATGTGACGATCAAGATCTTGTACTGTGGAATATGTCACACTGATATCCACCATGTCAAAAACGATTGGGGCATCACCAGATATCCAGTTGTCCCCGGGTAAATCTAGCTAATTCACAACTACTATATCTTTCACTCTGTCTCATAAACAAGATGAGCCCTTCTCCGGCTGACAGCCCTTCTCCGACCGGTCGGAAAGAACGGTCCCCCTAGAATTATTGAAACAAGATAACATATTCTGTATACAATTAATAAGGGAAATTGATAATTTTATATATATTTTTTTGATATTTTCGTACCATCTTTTCTCACATAAGTCCACCTTCGTATGAAAAGAAATATCAAAAATAAATATAGAAACGAGACATATGTTAACATTTGTGGCCTGACAGTCCGGTTATACATATTACATATATACTATTTCCGGTCGGTCGGTCCGTTCTAAAATATATATATACATTTGATTTTGTACACCGTAGGCACGAAATAACTGGGGTAATAACAAAGGTTGGAATCAATGTAAGCAAATTCAAGATAGGGGACAAAGTTGGAGTAGGGTGCTTGGCAGCGTCGTGTTTGGAATGCGATTTTGCAAGGAAGAAGAGGAGAATTACTGCAACAAAATTCAGCTGACCTACAATGGCATTTTCTGGGACGGCAGCATTACCTACGGTGGCTACTCCGACATGATCGTGGCAGACCATCGGTATTCTCCCATTAATAATCACTTTAACTTTTACTTGTGTTTTTGTTTTTTATGTACATGCCACTTGTTTCTTTATAAAAGCTAGTCAACTTATGGTAGATAACATATTGGGTTGGTTAGTAGGTTTGTGGGTGCATTAATATTTCATTTAGAAATTGATATTTAAACATCAAAAAATAATATCTTTATATGAATTTCTTTTATATAAATATAAAATATATTTATTATTTATGTGATAAAAAATTATATGAAAATATCATTTTTTTAATGTAGAATATTGATTCCTTCCATTTACTCCATGCGTTTACAAAATATCTCATTTGTAAAATTTATTAATAATAATTGATTATAATAAAATATTGATGACAAATTTTAATACATCGTGATATTTTATTCTACAAGCAATAAAAATAACATTATTTTCAACACACACACACATTATTAGTCTTTTGGGTTGCCCATAACTTTTGAGGACGCTTCATTACTAGACTAGAAAAGCATAAATACATGGAGATATGGTTTATAGTAAAAAGATAATTATCAACAAATGATAATTAGCTAAAATTATGATCAACATTGATCATTTGTTAAAATTCATTTTAATATAATTTTAACTAATTATCATTGATCATTTGCTAAATAACTAAAAATAAAAATATTTAAATAACTATTTTAAAAATGATAACTATGATCAACAAATGATAATTATCATTTAACTTTTGAGGGCGCAGAATGAATTTTTAACAAATGATCAATATTAAAAAATGGTGCAAATTTTGTTTAACTAATGATCAATGATAGAAATGGGATTTTAATTTTTTATAACTTACTAATCTCTACTCTAAAATTTTGTAAAAAAAATCATTTTCTCGCTATAGATCATGCTGATAGCAAAATATATATATGTAAATATATATATATATATATATATATATATATATATGTAAAAAATATATATATATATATATATGTAAAAATCATTCGTTAAAGGGTATATATATATATATATATATATATATATATATATGTGTGTATATAAATAACATTATATAACTATTTTTTGAACACAAAAATATGATTATCTACCTAGGCCTAGTGACAGATTTTGTAGATAAGTAAATTGGAGTGACATGTGATAGCAATATAACAGCTTTTATTGGAGCTTATGTTTATTTTTTAATAATGTTAACAACATTCAAACAAACATATCATAAAATAATTATTATATTCCCAGTCACTTAATTTGACAAATGTTAAAAGTGCAATTTATTTAAATACGATGATATTATTATATTAATTCTGAAAGTGAAATTTGCATGATGATGTAAATCTAAAGCATAAAATATGGGAATTACAACAATAAGCGATTGAGATTGAGCTCTTTTAAGTGGACATAAAAATTAGATACGAGTATATTTAAATTTTATTTATTTATATTTTTACCCTTTAACGAAGGTAAAAATCTAAATAAATAAAATTCAAATACACTTATATTTAATTTTTATGTCCACTAAGAGTTTTTGTAAGCAATTTATCTCTTTAACCCCTACAAGCTTACGACCAGGGTAAGGCATGGCTAATTTTTAAAATAATTTTAATTTCTTTTATTTATATTAAATTTTATTAAATATTAAAATTTTAGAGTATTTTTGTTAATTCTATAAGCTATATATCAACTGTAACGACCCCAAAATAGGTCCATTCTATCCAACCCATTTTGAGTCGCCAAATATATGGTACGAAAAATAATTACAACTTTATTATAACAATTGTCGTAAAATACAACAACACATATCTTTGTGAGTTTGGATACAAATATATACCAATCTGAAGACGTCACAATGACACCTTACATAAAGGTATAGTAAAAAGCTGTTTTAGAAATTAGAATCTTTGGGAAGTCTTTCGAGAAACCTTCCCATACATGGGAGGCCGTGCTTTTAGGTTATAGTAGATATCATATAGCCTGCGTAATTATCCTTGGTCAATTTAATAGACCCCAAAGAAAAACGAGAAGATTACTATCATATTCTTCCCAATGGTGAGTCTTTTTCTTGACATATCATTATCTCCATCATCTCTAATTGGGTATTATACTCCAAACAAAACACCAAGATTATATAGGTAGTGCTTGTAAATATACTCAACAAGTGGATGTACCTAACCTTGTATTATGATAACACGAGTTTGTATGTCATTAGACATCTTGTATGATAGTGGCAAAATACCCTTCCAAAGTTAAATTCACCTCACCTCAACATCTATAGACCATCACTCTATTCCTCGTTATCCTGCTCGACCCAATACTACACTTTTATTACCGAAGGAATTGTGAAACAAAAGGGTGAAGACAACTAACTTCGATAAAGAATATTATGACTAAAGATAAATAAATTATCAATAGTCTTCATCGAGAATAAATCGAGATTTAGAACATATGGTAGATGATAAAACTTTTCAACCATAGTTAAGAATGAACGAAGCAATCCATTAGAAGAGTCGAATAGACCATAAAATCTATTATCTTCTCCATGTTAAAAGTCCACCAACAATATTTTATCCTCGTAACATCAATAAACAATTCCTGTCCCACAATCACGTGTATAACTCATAATCGTAATTGTAGTTCTAAATTCCTTTCTCATCCAAGACAAAGATAATTTTCATCACTTGTCTTTTGCGAAACATCAAAGATCATTGGTTATATACCAAATCACGATTCGCTCATTAATCATACTAATAAATTAATCTTTGCACCACGGGCCAAAGATATTCATCAACAGTTCATCTTTACACTACTGTGCTAAAGATATTCAACAACAAAAGTCATCTTTGCATTCTGAGCCAAAGATATTCATGATAATTCATCTTTGACTACAAAGCCAAAGATATTCAACAATGAAGTCATCTTTGCATTACGAAGCAAAAAGATATTCATCAATAATTCATCTTTGCACTACTGTGCTAAGATATTCATCAACAAGTTATCTTTGCACTCACTGAGCCAAATATATTCATATATCAAAAGAAATACATAATCATTTTTGAAGTTATATAATAATAATTATAACCATATTGATCAATTCACCTTTGCACTTAAGCTAAAAATATTCAATTGTAAATTCAATGGTCATGATCATACCAATTCAACAATTCAACTTTTACTCTCTTGGCCAAAGAGTACCTATAGTCACGATCGTACTCAATAATCTACCCATCTTTACACTCAAAGTCAAAGAGAAATATCATCATTAGGGTTATAAGAATGTTATATAAAAATAATATAATCAAAACATGGTTTTAATTTCAAGAGTAAGATTCATAAATCAACGATAATTTGGTCGGAGAAGAAACCAATTTGTCGTGAATAGTACCAAATGATAAATGCATATAGATGTAGTATCGTGCATAAGTAACCTCGTACACGAGAAAAGATAAAGTTTCATAATAAAATCCATATCAATATTTATAACACCTTAATCCAAATGTTATAAGATCACTTAATAATATCAAAATCTTAATATTCTTAATATTACAACAATATTTAATAATTTCTAAAACTTATAAACAATTTAATTAAATTGTTTACACTTTATTAATTAATGCATTTTATCATCATAAAATGCCAAACTCATAAGATTTCATCACCAATAACCAAAACCCTCATAAAAATCTGCATATACCTCATATATGATTCTCAAGCCATAAAATCATATTTTCCAATTTTCTTACTTCACATAACATATTTAATTCATTTACTCATAACTAGAACATTTTCATGAAAAAATACCAAATCAGTTTCAAAATATTTCTTTTCTGGGATTTAGTATAACATAGTCCCATATTGAACATATATATTTTTCTCGAAATTTTTAAAAATTCATTTACTATTTTTCATATGGCCAAAACCACCGAATATTTAAACATTTATCATAAATTATACTTTTATCCAAAAATTCTGAAATTAATACGGTATACTGATATTATATAGATGTACTCCCAATAAAAATTTCATCAATTTTGGAGTTAACCACAAGGAGTTATAAACAGTTACTTTTAAAATAGTCTTTTCTCATAAAATCCATAACTTCTAATCTATACATCCAAAAATCACCATTTTTGGACACAATCAACAACACTCATCAAATTATCATTTCAAATTTTTCCAAAATTTTTGAAGGTCCGGAAAAATACAAAACTGAAAAACATAATCACCCTTAAAATCCTTTACTATCCCTCACCTCAAAAGAAAGCGATCTTACGACTAAAATACTTATTTGAGCAGAACTTGCACCGTATAGCAATACTCAAAGTATACTCAAAATACTCACAAGAATACGCTCGATAATATAGAGAGAGAAAACTTCAGTTTCTGGTGTGATTTTCAATTCTAACCTAAGCTCTCTATTTATAGGAAAATGCTTAGAACACCAAAGCAGAAAATTTAATAAATTAATATTAATTATTTTCCACATCTTTCTACGCTTCCATGAATCTGAACTCAGCCATCCTAACACATGTTAAAGATGCCCACCAAACACAAAAAACGTTTTTCTTATTTAAATTATTTTAAACTTTTAAAAATTAATTATTTCGGAGCTTCGAAACTTCAATAATTCATAATAAATAGCTCTTTTGTCAGAAAATTCGAATCTCGCATTTTTTTATAGGAAATTCAATTCTCTACAACTTTGCAGAAGAATGTTTTTTCAAATTCCAAACATAAATTGACCGAAATTCACAAATGGGCGATTTTACAGGCTATAATCAAATTTCAGTCAAGAAATTAGGTCTAGATACACAAAACATGTGTTAATCATTTAATGCCACAAAAATATTCTTCCTTCTCATATACTCACATATCGCACATTCATTATAAAATATCACCGTTAATATATTATTAAAATAATATATTTAAACGAATTATTTTATCAAAAAAGATAAAATATTAATTTTCAACAATTGTCACTTTAAAAATTTTCTCCATCTATATCCACATAAAATGAATATTTTCCTTATCATATTAATCAATAATTAATTATTCACAAATAATATTCTACGTAATCACAATAATGACAACCAAAAGGCGGTTAAGGAAGAGGGGCTTTCGATAAAGATTTCTCCTTCTTTGGTGGCGTAATTAGGTGAGCCAAACCTCTCCTTAGAGCGTGAACTTTCTAGACATTGCCAATAATGTTTTCTAATAATATTATTGAGGATAATATGAATTATTAGCTCGATAATGGAAAATCTTGTGTAGTGACAATTATTAAAACAATGATAATATAAAATATCAACGCTTGACAATTATTGAATTAATAAAATAAAATATTGAGCGGTAATTCTTACGTAACAATTATTGAGTAGTGCCTTCTTACATAAAATTGATAATTCAAAAATCATGCAATCTGAGTGCTTTCTTGTACAACAATAGCGTATTACTTTACTTTACCCACGGGGTATTCCAATGATGTTAACGATAACAATTACTATTTATTATTTATAAAAACTCCCTTTTATGCGTTTTCTTCATAAATGATTATTACATTATGGGGCCCAAAAAATTTTGCTGGCGTATGCATACGAATATTTCCCACGCTGGAAAAAGAATATTCCACGACCAAACGAATATTAAAACAATAATGAATATTTTATAACCACTTCACTTATTTTGAAAAAATTATATATATCACCCTTTAACTTTAACTTTTATCACTTTAACCATTTCTTGAATAATAATTATAAGAAAAATTGAATACTTTTATTTCATAAAATTAGGTGCTTACATCAACTATATTTCTCAAATATATATATTTTGTGTAGTGAATATGTACAAGTAGTATAGAAAAAATATGCACTTGCATGAATTTTAAAATTTTGAGTAATTAAATATTTTTTATTCAAGTTATACTATTAAAGTTGTGAAATTAGTTGAAAGTTGTTAGAATTAATTTTGAATTTTGCTACTTAATAAGAAAGAAAAGAAGAGAAATAATTAATATGATAGTGAGAAAAAAGTGAATGGAATGAAAATAAAAATTCAATAAATAATTCATTAATACAAGTTCAATTAATAATAATTTATATATTTAAAATATTTATACGAATTATTGTAATAATGTCATTTATTGACACATATATATATATATATATATATATATATATTTAATTAAAAAGTTTGTCATATTTATTTAAAAAATTGGTATAAAGATTTGTAGTGAAGGTGCCTGAAACCTTACCAATGGACGCAGCAGCGCCACTCTTGTGTGCCGGAATTACAGTATATAGTCCCTTTAAGGACCACAACTTGATCGACTCCCTCAAAGGGAAGAAAATAGGCATCGTGGGTTTGGGAGGCCTAGGACATGTTGCTATCAAATTTGGAAAGGCATTTGGCCACCATGTAACTGTAATTAGCACATCTCCATCTAAAGAAAAGGAGGCTAAAAGAGCGTTTGGGCGCAGATGATTTCATAATCAGCACTAATCCTGAACAAATGCAGGTTCGTTATCCTTAAATTGTATTTTTATTCTAGTATTAGAAAATTAATATTCAGTTCTATTTAGACATGAAAACTGTATCTTGAGTTTATCACTATGTAGAGATAAGATACATGACTTTACTATATAACAATTGAATTTCAATTTGAATTTGAATTTGAATTTGAATTTACATTTTCATTTTTGGTTAACAGTCAAGGTACAGAACACTAGATTTTATATTGGATACAGTATCCGCCCATTGGGCCTACCTTAGAGCTGCTCAAAGTGAAGGGTACTTTGATGCTTGTGGGTGCTCCGGATAAGCCAGTGGATCTGCCTTCTTTCCCAATGATATTTGGTTAGGCCGAATACAATACCACCGTATTTATCAACTGTTTACTCTATCAATATCAACTGTTTTAATTAAGTTTCTTAATAAAAGAAAAAGAAGAAGAAGAGGTTATAACATATCTTAAATAAATTTGACTGGCAGGCAAAAGAGCAGTGAAGGGTAGCATGGCAGGAAGCATGAAAGAAACGCAAGAAATGATGGATTTATGTGGGAAGCACAACATTACATGCGATGTCGAAATTGTTAAATCTGATCAAATTAACGAAGCTCTTGATCGACTGGCCAAAAAAAAATGATGTCAAGTATCGTTTCGTGATTGACATTGCTGGGAAACTGTAAAAAAATAAAATAAAATAGAGATTTGAGTTAATTCTCTAAAGCATTCAAGTCGGTTTCATCTTTTGGTTTGTATGTTTCTTAAGCATTCAATTCGGTCTGTTCTGAGTCAAGAGACCTTTCTCATGTAATTGTGCTTTGAATCCTATCTATTATTATTATTTGTTCTAAAACCTTATACATACATAATTATGATGACAAGAAAATAACTAATAACCTTTATCGTTTGTTTGAGAAAGACATGGAAGCGATAGATTGAGGTCTAGACACGTACTATTTTGTCAAAAATTTGATACTATTGCACGTTAAGTCATGATTCAATTTAAATCAAAAGATTTGTTATTTCATTTTAAGAACTTAATTCTTAACCTCTTGAGAAAGATTAATTAGTGAATAATTGTCAGATCTCCGAGGTGATATTTGAAACACTAACGTGGTTCGAACTGAAGGAGGTTCTAATTGTAAGAAAAAAATCTGCAACCCCTTGGGAGGAGATATTAATACATGGTTGTGATCATATCTTTGAGATTAAAATACAGTTTGCACCCAACGTTTGTAAGATTGTTGAGATTTACAGCTAGCGCATGCAGGTGAAACTTCATCCCCATAATTTTTATGTTAATTTCGACTTATCGAAATATATAAGTGTGTGTGTATATAGTACTTAATGAGTTATTTAGTGTCCAGAAGCTTTAACAATTACTGGTGGCCTTAGAGCAGCACAACTTGTGAAGGAAGTTATAGTGTGAAGAAAGCTATAATTAACCAATTTCACCCTCTTCTTCTTAATTATCGCCAACGGCTTAATTTCTTCTCTCAATATATATGTAACACACAGACACATATATACACACTTGAGGGAGAGGTTTGCCAATTAGTTAAATTATAGAATGAAAGTGTCAGACAAACACAATTTCAGTCTTTTTTTTAGGCTTTCAGCTTCAAATTAGTTGGATATATTTCATTTATAAATACATATATAATCGTTGAGCTAGTGTAAATCGAGTAATATATATATATATATATTTCTGCGCTTTATCACCATCAAAATGGAATATAATATCCTAGATTCTGATATCATGAAGTTTTATTCCTAATTATCTGTACTGTTTTCTGATGATTTTTTCAGGCACATAAAAAAAGAATGTGAAGATAGCTTGGTGAACAAGATCAGTTAAATGTCAATGAAGAGTACAAGGAAACCTTTAGAACAAAATCATACATAGAAATCTGCAGTAAAGTTCAGGATCACCTGCAGGGAAGTAAAAGCATGAACACACCATCTATTTTCATCCCTCTATACCTTCATGATCTCTCCCAATCCCTATACCTGACCGCGACAAGAAACCCTAGCCCACATGATTGAATATATAAGGCAATAATATTAATCTTCATCCCCTCCTTCTTGATTACTTCAAAATCACCATGCAAGCATGCTATATTTCAAGATATTGCTTTATTTGCCTCTATCAAAACCCTTTATCAACTATTAGTCCACTTGAATTTCAGGATACACAAAATAGCCACAACGTTTTGTTTCATCGATTAACGTTATAGTATAGGAAAATTAGAAGGAGAATATTAAATTTCAATCGAATATGGCAAAGAAAAATTTAAAAAAAATTAGAAGGAGAATGAAGTTCAGAAAATGTATTAATATATTAAGAAGGTTGTGGGGTGTACAGTTGTAGTTGCTTACACTGCACTTGTAGTTACCTTATTAGCCCTAGCTTTTCATACAATTGTAGGCATTGTAATGGCTTGCTCCTGTGTTGCTTATTCGAAGTTTAGGATTTTTCAAGAAGCGAAATTACAAGTACAGCTTGATGTTGCAGCAAAAGGGGTTTACATATTGATTAATTAATGACTTTAATACAATTATGAGTCGGATCGTACGGGAGGAGGTTAAATGAAGATTGAACATAGCAAAGCCATGCCAGATATGCGTGTTAGAAATAATGGGAATATATATTGAGGTTTTGAAGGAGGTTGTGAGGGAGTTTAGAGTTGAGGAGTCTTGAGTTTTTTGAACTGTTAGAAGAACTTTGAAGAGCATATTTAACCATAAATTAAATAGATCAAAAAGGTTAATTGTAGAAGAACTAATGCATGCATGGTGGTTCAATTCATGCTACTATCAAAAACATGATGAATTGTAAATTAATACAAATATGTGAATAATTAATTGATGTGTCTATTCATAATAAGAATCGACATATTTTTATCGTAATATACAATAATGTATGATGATAGCACTAAAAATTGATTGATGTCATGATAATAACAATAAGATCAAAAATATTTTTTATTCTTTTTCCTTTTT